>WNWK01011078.1:0-66521 GCA_009830355.1 Cherax destructor | reverse complement strand
CACTTTCCCCCATTCTAGAAATCCTCCCCACCCCCCACACTAAATCCTGCCTTCTTCACTCCAAAACGATGTTTACCTCCCTGGCCAGTACATAAAATTATGCCCCCCTTTTTTCTGACTTTTAAAAAGTTCCTCAAAAATTCCCGCCATCTACCCAAACCTCCAGCTCCCATCTCTCCCTACTCTTTTTTAAACGCAAATCCATTCGCCCCTAGGCTTTCTTATTGTTTTCTCACCCCAAAATTTTTTTTCTTGTTTTAAACAAAATTTTTTGACAGAGCCTCCCCATTCTTTCATCCGCCTTTTTTTGCACCTCCCCACTTCTTCCCTTTTTTTTTCTTCCCCATATACTCTGCCTTCTACAAACACTTCTGTTTTGAAAAAACCTTCATAAGCTATTTTTTTTTTATCACACCTTTCTTCTTCTTTCCCACCACTCCTCCTCTTTCCCCCTGCCCACCCTCCTATAACCACAAACTATTACTAAACTATTATTTACAAAATTTTAAAAGGAGAAACTTTTTTTTTTCCTTTTTGGGCCACCCGCCTTGGTGGATATAGCGGGTTTGTTAAAAAAAGAAGTTATTTGACGGGCCCAGGGAAATATTCACGTATCAGATGTACATTTGTGTTTGTGAAGAGATTACTATTTCTGTACCTAATCTTCATGTCAACAAAATTGGCTATGAAATCAAACATAATTATCATACCAAAAAAATTAAGAAAATTAAAAAAAAAAAAAAAAATGATATATCTGCAACATTTTAAGCAGCAAAAATTTGCAGATATTCCTCCCGTGAGCATCAGCGCCAACTTCACGCCTTATATCTCGGGATGTAGCCCCAATTTTTTAAGAATCTGTAACATTTAAGTATGGCATTATTTATAAAATACATACATAAATGGACCTTTCAAAATTTTTGACACAAGTTCCCTCTGGTTTGATGTTACTGTATATAAAACAAGCCATGCTGGGGGAACAACTAAAAAGCCGGGGGGCTGTAAATCATTCTCCTGTATAAATTACTAAAAAAAGATGGTTTTGTTCTTTTTTGGGGCACCCCGCCTCAGTCAGAGATGGCCTGTGTTGAAAAAAAAAAAACAACCATACATTAAAAAATGGTGAGGGCATGTTCAGGGGAAATTTTCACAGCGACATATATGCTAGTACAGCTGGGTTTATAATGAAGTGTGTTTCAACAAACTTGCAATGTTGCTTTTAGAGATTTACCACTAGGAAGTAGAACATCTCCATCTGTATTTTAATACAAAGTTTAACATATGGCCACTACTTCCCATATGTATCAAAGTGAGCAAGCTTTAAATAAAACACTTTGCATTAGTATTACATTGTTTTAACCTATATGTGGCAGTCTCTGATTGGTGTTACGATCCTTCATGAACTTGGCGGGCAAAGCCCACCTCTTGAGCTTTTAAGGCTGGCGTTGAAAGTCATTTTGACCTGTGATAAATGGCCCGTGAACTACTTTTCGGTCCAATACTCTAGCCCATTGGGTTTGGCAGTGAGCCTGGTTTGCCTTTAAACGGGGGCCGGATATCTTCTGATTTTCGGCTCTGACCCGAATCTTTGGTTTCTTCCTTTTCTTTCTGGCATTGAAGCTTATGCTGGGGTGGTATGTCTTTATCAGCCAGTACAGGTCTGGTTGTTGTCAATTACTTTTTGATTTAAAAAAAAAAAGGGTTAAAAAAAGAAAATGCAAAATGCTGTAATGTTAAAAAATGTAAACATTTAAATGCGTATCACAAAAACCCATTTGTATTAACTATTAGGTATATATTGAAATCTTAATTCTGTTGTAAAACTGAGTGAGCATCAAAGCATTGATTACCTAATGAGCTCGACAATGGTGTTTAAAAAATAATATCTAATAAACAAAATTAAAAAACCTAGAGAAGGGCGGGATTGTTTCCAGATGCGGGACACTTACAGAGAATTACATAGTGGTCATGCCCTTTCCCAGTTCAGGGTAGTCAAAACATCTCTGCAAAAGGGAGCATCCGTGTTCGTCTTGAAGGAACCACAAAACCACCTAATGCCACTTCGACTACGCATGTACTCCTTTCCCGCCCT
Source organism: Cherax destructor (assembly GCA_009830355.1). Taxonomy (NCBI): domain Eukaryota; kingdom Metazoa; phylum Arthropoda; class Malacostraca; order Decapoda; family Parastacidae; genus Cherax; species Cherax destructor. The sequence goes on along the minus strand of WNWK01011078.1, from coordinate 64,429 downwards.
AAACGCTTGAGAAAAGCATCCGACAGTACTTGTCAAATGCCAAGATGAAAATGTGAAAGCTTTTGGCTCAACAACATCACCTAGAAGAACAATAAATACAAAAAAAATTTTTTCATAAACACTCATAGCATCTGGGAAAAACAGGACATTTATAACAAACTGCTATGTGACAATCAACGGGGAGGGGTCCCCTACCCCAACATTACTCTATTACAAAAATCCACAACTATACACTTAAAAAATATATAGCATGCTTTACCATCATCACCTGTAGATTAACTGAGACAATTCTGGGGGTGGCCCCTGCACCCCACCCCAGCTAGGGCCTGGTTGATGGCCTGATAAAGTTGGAGCTTTCGGCCACCTAAAAAATAAACACCACACCTGGCTGATCAGGAACTGACTTGAGGAACTTATCATGTCTTCTTGAAGACAGAAAGGGGATTTTTTTTAAAACCCTTTATGCAAAAAGGGAGGGTGTTGAAAATCTTGGCCCCCTTAAATACATATTCAACATCACAACAATGTTACAATCACACCCAAAAAAAAATAATGCTTAGATAACTGAGCCTTTAACACAAGAGATGCCAAGTTGTGTATGTACTCCTCAAATCACTTATTCTCTCTAGACTCTTCTCTCTATTTATCTCTAGTAGCCTCTTTTGGGAAAGGGAAAAAAATGCAAAGCCGGAGAAATACAAAATAGGGTCCAAAAATTGTCAGTATCACTAATTTTGACAGTATTGGTATCAGTTTAAAATAAGTATCAGCATTGGTGGGTAATGATAGTATTGGTAAAAATTCAGTACAGCACCTGAATTAGGGGTTCAAAAATCCCTCAAACTGTACCCAAGGAACATAGTTGGGGAAATTTTTACATCAAAAATTATACAATATGGAATATTTTTGGGGAATTGGTCCCAAAACGGCACACTTTTTTTTAAATCACTCCCCCAAAAAACAATAGCCTTGTCAGATGGTGCAAAAACCTCCCAAAGAAAGTTGGGAAACTAAAAATACCAAAAGACAATTCAGTAATTTTAAAGGCCCTCTTTGAAACTCTCCCCTTTGAATAAGAAAATTTTCAACAAACCCCTAGTTGTCCCCAAGAGGGGAAATTTTAAAAAGTTCCTTATTCATTATGATCAGCAACTTGGGGCTATGCTGGTCTGCATATAGCTGGCAAACAACCTAGAATGCCAGGTCTATAACCAGAATGTGGGGTCAGTGGCCCTAAGCTGTCTATAGATAACCTACAGGTAACCTATTTCTTAGTCTATTCACTGCACCCATGTTTTTTCATTCGTGTATTATGTACCATCTGCAGAGCTTCTTGTTTTCATGGAGTAATACTGAGTGCAGATTTAGAACCAATCCTCCAGAATTCTCCAGGTATACATTATGATGTATCTTTCTTGCCTACATTCCAGGAAGTACAGTTAAATTTTAGGCATTTCCATTACCAATAATTTAGGTGTTTGATTTACATGAACAGAGAAGATTCTCTGTGTATTTTGGGATCTGCAATTTCACCTGCCTTAAAGGGACTGTTAGTGTACAGCACACACACAAAAAAAAGAAATAAGTGGCTTAAAAAGTATCATCACTGGCTTGGCATATCTTGTTTTGAAGGTTCTTGTTTTCCAGTCTATCATTTTCCTTGCAGTTGTGATGGTAATACTTGCAATCCTTAAATGCAAGATCTTCAACTATCACAATAAAGTCCCTCAAATTAATTTTCCTTTGTATTGAGTGGTTTAAGTTTCTTTCATCCTCTTTCCAATTTTATTTCCAATTTTTAGGAAGTGGAGAAAATATTTGTCCTTAGTGAACATCATAGTTTTCTGTCTTAGTGAAAGACCTGATTTAAATCAACTTGAAGTTCTGCAGTGTTTTCAATGGATGCAACTCATACAAATCTTAGTATCATCTGCAAAAGATGATACAATAAAATGAGATATGTCCCTGCCAATACTGGATATGAGAATACTGAAGAGATTGGGCACGTCTGTGCTTTGAGAACTGAAGTTTCTCACAGTGCCAGCCTCTCATTATACTCTCTTCACTAATACTCACTGGATTAAAATTTTTAAAAAGTTAAAAATCCATCTGCCCACTTTTCCAATTATACTCCTTATGCAAAGTTTGTGTACATTATATTTGCTTTATGTTTGTTTTTTCAGTGCATCACAGACCATGCAATGATTTAGCAACTGCAAGAAGCATGACTGACCCTATTATAAATCCATATTGCCCTGGTTGTGTAATTGTATGAAGCCATGTGTTTAGCAATCTTGCATCTTAAAACTCTGTCAAAGATTTTAATAATGTGGAACATCAGTACTACTGGCCCAAAGGCTATTGGATTGCTTTATTGATACCTTTGTGGAGTGGGGTTATATCAATGATTTTTAAATGACTGTGGGATGACTCCATTTCCATAGGATATTAAAGCATGTGATAGATTCTTTTTTTCCAATCTTCATAAACGTGAAATTCCACAAGTCTGGGCCTGAGGCAGAGTGCATGGGCTTCCCAAACAATGGCTTTGTTGAAGACAAGGGCATGTCAAAAATTTTAGGATGTTGGCAGTTTTGATTTTCTTTCATGATAAAATTATTTGGACCTTCAATTTGTATATCTCTGAAGACTTAAAAAGTTTTCCTCTCTCACAGTCAGCCCTAAGCCAGGCTCATCTAGTGCTTGTCTAATCCATAAGAACAAACGTAAATCCAGATTTTTTTTCGTTTAAACTCTCAATAAATTTAGAGATTCTTGGAAAACAAAAAAACAAAAATACGGTTTCTCCTGTAAAACATATGAAGAAACAAGCACTGTTACTGCAGGTGGCTTGCTGCCCACATATCCATCACAGCCTGATTGATCTGGCACTTGGTAAAGGTATATGTACAATTTCCTCTGGAAAAGTTCTACACTTGTTCTGGCCGGGCTCCAGAGAAGTAAAACTCAAAACTCATCACAGGTAATGTTTCTGATATCTTGTGGTGGAGTGTTGAACAGTCTGGGGCCATGGATGATGATACAATGTTCTTTTACTGTGCCTATGGCACCCCTGTTTTTTCATTGGGTTTATTTAACACATTCTCCCACAGCTCTCACTTTAGTATATTGTTATAGCAGTGTGTAGATTTTGGACCAGGCCCTCAAACAATTTCCATGAGTATATTATTATACAGCCTCTCCTCCACTCCAGTGAGTACATATTTATGGACTAGTCTGATTAATGGCTTCAGTAATTCAATCACTTCTTTGTTGTCATCCGAGTCACATCTTTCAGCAATAGTCCATCACCTGACATGGTTTTTGCTCTGGGTTTACATACATATTAGGAAACATACACCACCATCAACACTGTATGACATACGCCACCATCAACACTGTATGACATACACCACCATCAACACTGTATGACATACACCACCATCAACACTGTATGACATACACCACCATCAACACTGTATGACATACACCACCATCAACATTGTATGACACACTACCATCAACACTGTTTGACATACACTACCATCAACACTGTATGACATACACTACCATCAACACTGTATGACATACACCACCATCAACACTGCATGACATACACTACCATCAACACTGTATGACATACACCACCATCAACACTGTATGACACACTACCATCAACACTGTATGACATACACTACCATAACACTATGATATACACTACCATCAACACTGTATGACATACACCACATCAACACTGTATGACATACACCACCATCAACACTGTATGACATACACCACAATCAACACTGTATGACATACACCACCATCAACACTGTATGACATACACTACCATCAACACTGTATGACATACACCACCATCAACACTGTATGACATACACCACCATCAACACTGTATGACATACACCACCATCAACACTGTATGACATACACTACCATCAACACTGTATGACACACACTACCATCTACACTGTATGACATACACTACCATCAACACTGTATGACATACACCACCATCAACACTATCAACACTGTATGACATACACTACCATCAACACTGTATGACATACACTACCATCAACACTGTATGACACACACTACCATTAACCCTGTATGACATACACTAGCATCAGCACTGTATGACATACACTACCATCAACACTGTATGACATACACTACCATCAACACTGTATGACATACACCACCATCAACACTGTATGACATACACCACCATCAACACTGTATGACATACACCGCCATTAACACTGTATGACATACACTACCATCAACACTGTATGACATACACTACCATCAACACTATGAAATACACTACCATCAACACTGTATGAAATACACCACCATCAACACTGTATGACATACACCACCATCAACACTGAATGACATACACCACCATCAACACTGTATGACACACTACCATCAACACTGCATGACATACACTACCATCAACACTGTATGACATACACTACCATCAACACTGTATGGCATACACCACCATCAACACTGTATGACATACACCACCATCAACACTGTATGACATACACCGCCATTAACACTGTATGACATACACCGCCATTAACACTGTATGACATACAATACCATCAACACTGTATGACATACACCACCATCAACACTGCATGACATACACTACCATCAACACTGTATGACATACACTACCATCAACACTGTATGACATACACCACCATCAACACTGTATGACATACACCACCATCAACACTGTATGACATACACCACCATCAACACTGTATGACATACACTACCATCAACACTGTATGACATACACCACCATCAACACTGTATGACATACACCACCATCAACACTGTATGACATACACCACCATCAACACTGTATGACATACACTACCATCAACACTGTATGACACACACTACCATCTACACTGTATGACATACACTACCATCAACACTGTATGACATACACCACCATCAACACTGTATGACATACACTACCATCAACACTGTATGACATACACTACCATCAACACTGTATGACACACACTACCATTAACCCTGTATGACATACACTACCATTAACCCTGTATGACATACACTAGCATCAGCACTGTATGACATACACTACCATCAACACTGTATGACATACACTACCATCAACACTGTATGACATACACCACCATCAACACTGTATGACATACACCACCATCAACACTGTATGACATACACCGCCATTAACACTGTATGACATACACTACCATCAACACTGTATGACTTACACTACCATCAACACTGTATGAAATACACTACCATCAACACTGTATGACATACACCACCATCAACACTGTATGACATACACCACCATCAACACTGAATGACATACACCACCATCAACACTGTATGACACACTACCATCAACACTGCATGACATACACTACCATCAACACTGTATGACATACACTACCATCAACACTGTATGACATACACCACCATCAACACTGTATGACATACACCACCATCAACACTGTATGACATACACAACCATTAACACTGTATGACATACACCACCATTAACACTGTATGACATACACAACCATTAACACTGTATGACATACACCACCATCAACACTGTATGACATACACAACCATTAACACTGTATGACATACACTACTGGAGGAAAGAAGGGTCAGAGGAGACATGATAACGACATACAAAATACTGCGGGAATCGACAAGGTAGACAGGGACAGGATCTTCCAGAGAGGGAACACAGAAACAAGGGGACACAACTGGAAGCTGAAGACTCAGATGAGTCAAAGGGATGTTAGGAAGCATTTCTTCAGCCACAGAGTAGTCAGGAAGTGGAATAGTCTAGAGAAAGATATAGTGGAGGCAGGAACCATACATAGTTTTAAGACGAGGTATGATAGAGCTCATGGAGCAGGGAGAGCAGAGACCCAGTAGCGGACAGCGAAGAGGCGGGGCCAGGAGCTGAGTCTCGACCCTGCAACCACAATTAGGTGAGTACAATTAGGTGAGTACTACTGCGAGGCTATGCACAAGCGCTGAGCCTCTGACGTCAGCGGGTATCGTGACGTCACACGCAAAGGGACCAGCTGTATAACTTAAGATGAACGTTGATACACTACACAAGTGTATATATAATACTGACACGACAGACATACACTACCATCAACACTGTATGACACACACTACCATCAACACTGTATGACATACACTACCATCAACACTGTGTGACACACACCACCATCAACACTGTATGACACACACTACCATCAACACTGTATGACATACACTACCATCATTCAGGTTCAACAAATGCTCAGCTCCTACCATCATTCAGGTCCAGCAAGCACTCAGCTCAGCCCCTAGTAAATCTTCAGCCCCCAGCAAATGTTCAGTCCCCATCAAACACATCCACCAGCAAGCACTCATTCCCTTTCTAAATACTGAAACTCCCTAGCATTTAGCCTCAGCAAATACTCAAAACCCAGCAAACAATCAACTCCCAGCAAGTGGTCAGGCCCCAGCAAACACCGTCAGCAAACAGGTTAACTTTACCTGAAGGTTACCAAGAGTCTATTCTATGGGTCACTGCCTCCATGGTCTGGTAAAAGAGCAAGCCACCTAGCTGATGGTCTGGTCCAAGAGCAAGCCACCTAGCTGATGGTCTGGTCCAAGAGCAAGCCACCTAGCTGATGGTCTGGTCCAAGAGCAAGCCACCTAGCTGATGGTCTGGTCCTAGAGAAAGCCACCTAGATGATGGTCTGGTCCCAGAGCAAGCCACCTAGATGATGGTCTGGTCCCAAAGCAAGCCACCTCGATGATGGTCTGGTTCCAGAGTAAGCCACCTAGCTGATGGCCTGATCAACCAGGCCATTGGTGCTATCCACACAGTCCAACATAGGCACCCAGTGCTGCTGATCAAGAACCAACTCGAGGAACTTATTGTTCTCTCCAGACAACAACAAGAATGCTCTCTGTAATTTCTCTTAAGCATAAAACCTTTTTTCCCTTGGAACTTATTAAGCTATCTCTTAGTGCACCCCTGTCTTTCATTGAAGGTATTTTACACCCTCTGCAGATCCTCTTGCTTTCACAGGGAGTGATTTCGTTGTCCAAATTTAGGACCAATGCCTCCAAAAATTTTGAGGCATAAATTATGACATTATCTTCACCTATATTCCAAGATGGACAGTTCAATAATTTAGGCGCATGCCTGTGTTTATATGGACAGTAAAGGTTCTCTCTACATTTACCAGATCTGCAATTTCACCTGCTTTTTAATTAAAAGGGACTGTTAGTGTACAGAAATATTTCAGTGAAGAAAAAATAAGTGACTTAAAAAGTACTGTATCATTATTGGTTTTGTATCTTTCATTCTGAAGGCTCTAGTTATCAAGTTTATCCTTTTCCTTACAGTTGTGATAATAACACTGTTGTGATCCTAAATGGAAGATGTGACATTATCTGCTGAATGCTTAGAATTTGTTTCATACTCAGTTCCAGTTATATTTCCTTAATTTTTCCATAGTGGAGTAACAGAGATTTATCCTCATCATTTGCTTTCTGTGACTTCCTGGAAAACCTGGTTTGTCTCAGCTTGAAAGTTTGCTGTCTTCTCATGGATGTCACTTTCACAAAAAGTCTAGTATTGGCTGCAAAGGATGACATTGTGCTATGATTTATAGTATGTCTTTGTCTGTTGTATATGAAAAGGATAATGTGAATTAGAGAGAGAGAGAATACTGTGCCTTGAGGAACAGAGCTTTTCACTGTAGTAGCCTCTGATTTTATTTTGTTCTCTATTACTCTTTAGGTTCTAAAAGGCATTCATAAAGTCTGTGAAAACTATAGTTTACCTTAAGGATACCTGAAAACACTTCCAGGGGTTAATGCCACTATGGCCTGGTCACAGACCAGGCTTCCTGAAGGACCAAGACCAGATCAACCAGGCTGTTACTGCTGGCTTCATGTAGTCCAACATAAGAACCAAAGCAGGGTTGGTCAGTTCTCTCTTGAAGACCACCAGAGGATTTTTGGTGGTTTTCCACATGCACAGAGGGATGGTGTTGAAGAGTCACGGACCTCTGACACTCACTGAGTTATCTTTAAGTGTACTCATTGTGTGTGTGCTTTTAAGTGGAGGTATTTTGCACTATCTGCCAAGTTTCCTGTTGGCACATGGAATGATTTCAGTGTTCAGGTTTGGGACCAGTCCCTCCAGGATTTTCCAGGTGTAACTTATTGTGTACCTTTCTCGCTTAAGTTCCGAAGAATACAGTTGAAGGGACCTCAAGCATTCCCAGTAGTTCATATGATTGACTGAATGTATTAAAACAGTGGAGGTTCTCTCTGTTTTCCAGTTCATTAATCTCACCTGCCTTGAAGGGGGGCCATCAGTGTACAGAAGTATTCCAGCCTGGAAAGAACAAGTGACTTGAAGAGTCTCATCAATGGCTTAGCATATCTCCTTTTGAAAGTTCTAGTTATCCAGCTCATCATTTTCCTTGCAGTAGCAATGGCAACATTGCAGTAATCCCTGAATACGAGATCTTCTCACATTATCACTCTTAAGTTTCGCACATTTTTTTTTTCTATTGAATGATATGAGTTTGTCTTTTACTCCGTTACAGTCTTTATTTTCTCCAGTCTTCCGTAGCAGAGTAACTGAAATTTGTCATTGTTAAACATCATATTGTTACCTGAGGCCCACTGGATGACTTGATTTATATCCACTTGAAGATTTCCTGTGTCTTCAATGAATGCCACTCATGGAGATTCTGGTGTCATTAGCAAAGAATATTAGAGATGTTCTAGTACTGTATATTCAAGACTATGTCATAATGGGACAGCAATTGCAAGAGGCAGGAGAGTCCTCCTCTAGACCCATGTTGCCCTGGGTTGTGTAAGTGTTGAGAATTCTATATTTGTCTCTTTAAACTCTTTCAATGATTTGGATTATGTGGAACATCAGTGCTATTGGTCCATAGCTTTTACGATTACTGCTACCTTTGTGAAGTGGGCCTTTATCCATAGTTTTTAATAACTGTGGGATGACCCTTATGTCCAGACTCTATCTCCACAGAATATTTAAGGCAGGTGAGAGTAATTTTTGAAATCTTGATGAATGTGGCATTCCACAAATCTGGGCCTGGAGCAACAACCCCAGCAAATACTCAACCTCCAGCAAATACTCAACCTCCAGCAAATACTCAACCTCCAGCAAATATTCACTCTACAGCAAACACTCAGCCCTGGCAGACACAACCCACAAAAACACTGAGAGGTTAACTTACCTATTAAATTTTTTCTCTGAGTATGTCGTTAATATCGAGAGTTGCAGAGATGGGTGGGGAGTATTGTGCTTGTGATGCAACGTCATGAGTGGGCGGCCCGTACACGCCCAGCAGACCTGTGTCCCATTGACGCCCACGGCCGCCCGCATCCACCCGATCACATCCTCCGCTCGTAGTACAACCTTCTCGGACAGTGACACCACCTCATGCTGTGGACAGTATATCGTGTTAATGCAAGGCACACGTGAAAGGATGGAGGCTGGGAGGCCTAAATGTAGGCAGGGAGATCAGAGGGAGGCAGGGAGATCAGAGGGAGGCAGGGAGATCAGAGGGAGGCAGGGAGATCAGAGGGAGGCAGGAGATCAGAGGGGGCAGGGAGATCAGAGGGGGCAGGGAGATCAGGAGGAACAAGTATGGGTAATATACTAGGAAAATTTCCTTCAAGGAATGTTTGCCTGAAGGATGATTTTAATTTTTGTTTGGGGAAACTTTCTCCAGGAAATGGTTGTCAGTATTTTTTTTTTTTCAGGAAATAGCTATATCCTTTGATACCTTTGAAGAGTTTCGAGAGTTTCACTACTCTCGGAGCCCAGCCATGGGCCAGGCTCGTCAAATAAAGATTTATGCCAAGTACTAACCAAACGCAACGTTGCGTAACTTCGCTGATAGGACGAAAACCGGTGCATTCAACATGGTATGGCCGTTGAAATTTTCTTCACAAAATGCCTCAGAGAATTTTCTTCTAGGAAAAGGCAATGTCATGGACATTTTCTTTTGAAATGGCTCTCCAGGGAGGAATAGTCTGTCAGGAGCGGTCCAGGAGATCAATCTTGTTGGTTGATCTCATCCACAGGTGGGGTAAATAGTGGTCTCCCACAGTCATCCATCCACGTGGTCTCCACTAAGCAGGTGTGTCAGGGGACACAGTCCAGCCAGGAGAGGCAAGTGCCAGCCAGCCCAAGAGCAGCCAAATGGCAGCCATAAGTGCAAGTCAGAGAAAATATTTTAAGAAAAGATGATGACAGATAAAGCTACAAGTGTCACACAAACATGATAAGTACTAAACAATATAATGTAGGCTATATTAACCTGTCAGTAATCTTCAAAGAGTTGTCAAATGTCTTTCTATTTTGATAAAAGGTGCAAAAGACAATTTCCTCGTGTTTTTGGCATTCAAACAGACATTACCAAAGGTGTTCATGTTAAGACATTCTGTGATATTACCACTGTTACAAAGGCCTTAAGCACCATCACCCCCCCCCCCATACGGTTGCCTTGCATACAGTAATGCTGCATCAAAGCAGAGACAATAAAGAGAACAGACACAGCTCCTTTGCATAAGGGAGGTAGTATAACACTAGCAATACATTACACCCCAGTACCACTAACTTGCCACATCACAAGAAACTTCAAAAGAGTAATGAGATGTCACATTACAACCTTCATGGAACACCACAACTGTGGCATAATTCCAACCAGGACACTTTTACAACTGTTAGATCATTCCTGTCACAGCTGGTCAAGTTGAAGACTCCGAGGAGTCAAAGGGATGTTAGGAAGTGTTTCTTCAGTCATAGAGTTGTCAGGAAGTGGAATAGTCTGGCAAGCGACGTAGTGGAGGCAGGAACCATACATAGTTTTAAGACGAAGTATGATAAAGCTCATGGAGCAGGGGGAGAGAGAGGATCTAGTAGCAATATGTGAAGAGGTGGGGCCAGGAGCTATGAATCGACCCCTGCAACCACAAATAGGTGAGTACATACAGACACACAGATACACACACACAGACACACACAGACACACACACACACACAAATACACACACAAATACATACACACAAATAAATACACACACAAACAAATACCCACACACACACAAGAACAGTTAGGAAGTGGAATAGTCTAGCGAACGATATAGTGGAGGCGGGAACCATACGTAGTTTTAACACAAGGTATGATAAAGCTCATGGAGCAGGGAGAGCAGAGACCCAGTAGCGGACAGCGAAGAGGCGGGGCCAGGAGCTGAGTCTCGACCCCTGCAACCACAATTAGGTGAGTACACACATAAGGAAACACGTGTCTTGTTTCCTGACAGATCTTAGCTAACCTAACTTATCGTTTGAAGCTGAGGTCGACCTAACACTTGCAGCAAACCTGCTTCTGACAAATATGAGATCAGGTTGCAGGAACCTCATCAGTGATTCATTCCCGACACAATACACAGTATATGTCAGACTCATGTTAGTGTTGCAGCCCATGTATAAAACCACACCTGATGAACAATGACAAAACAATGAACAAAATGCAAACATTGTTATGAGACTAGTCCCAGAATTAAGGGTTTGTCCATGAAAGACACTAAATGATATAAAAATACTGAGAGGACAGGGATAGACTGGCAGTTGCCAGTATGGAAGCAGGGACCAGGAGCTGAGATTCGACCCTGCAACTATATAGGTGAGTAAATTTTGGGAAGGAACACACACACATCGGGGCCAGGAGCCGAGTTTCGACCCCTGCAACCACAAATTGGTGAGTACACACATATACAACAGGCCTAGTGTTTAATCGACTTGTGCCTAGGATAAAATAGTAACTAACATACAGTTTCTGTCTAGTTTTTAAGAAAGGAGACAGAAACGAGGCATAAACTATAGACCAGTGTCATTGACGTGTATAGTATACAAAGTCATGGGAAGATTATCAGGAGAGTGGTGGAGCTCCGGGAACGGAACAAGATTATAAACGAAAACCCAGCACGGATTCATGAAAGGAAATCCTGTGTCACAAACCTATTGGAGTTTATGACAAGGTAACAAAAGTAAGACACGAGAGAGGGTGTGGGTTGATTTCATTTTCTTGGACTGCAAGAAGGCCTTCGACACAGTTCCTCACAAGAGATTAGTGCAGAAGCTAGAGGATCAGGCACGTATAACAGGAAGGCAACTGCAATGGATCAGAGAATACCTGACAGGGAAGCAACAACGAGTCATGGTACGTGAGGAGGTATCACAGTGGGCGCCAGTGACGAGCGGGGTCTCACAGGGTCAGTCCTAGGACCAGTGCTATTTTGGTATATGTGAATGACATGACAGAAGGGATAGACTCAGTAGTGTCCCTGTTCGCAGATGATGAAAGTTATTGAGGAGAATAAAATCAGATGAGGATCAGGCAGGACTTCAAAGAGCCCGGACATGCTGGACACCTGGTCCAGCAACTGGCTTCTCGAATTTAACCTTCCCCGATCATGAAGATGGGGGAAGGGCAAAAAAACCGCAGACAGAGTATGCTGGGTGGCCAAAGACTGCAAACCTCGCTCAAGGAGAAAGATCTTGGGGTGAGTAAACACCAAGCACGTCTCCGGAAATACACATCAACCAGATAACTGCTGCAGCATACGGGCGACTGGCAAACCTGAAAATAGCGTTCCAATACCTTAGTAAGAAATAGGATAGGCTGGACGTGTGGTTCAGCAACTGGCTCAATTTTAACCCCACCAAATGCAAAGTCATGAAGATCGGGGAAGGGCAAAGAAGACCGCAGACAGAGTATAGGCTAGGTGGCCAAAGACTGCAAACCTCACTCAAGGAAAAAGATTTTGGGAGTATAATACCGAGCACATCTCCGGAAGCACACATCAACCAGATAACTGCTGCAGCATACGGGCGCCTGCCAAACCTGATAATAGCGTTTCGATACTTCAATAAGGAATCGTTCAAGACTCTGCAAAGGCGTTTGACAAATGCGATCATGGAGTGATAGCGCACAAAATGAGGGCCATAGGCATTACGGGGAAGGTAGGGCAGATGGATTTTGAGTTCCTAACACAAAGAACACAAAAAGTAGTAGTGAACAGGGCAAGATCCAGCATCAGCGAGGTCAAAAGCTCAGTGCCCCAAGGCACTGTCTGGCACCTCTGCTGTTTCTCATCCTCATAGCAGACATAGATAAAAACACCCAGCACATTTTTTTATCATCATTTGCAGATGACATAAAATAAGCATGAAAGTCACTACGGTAGGGGCACTGAAAAATTCAGGAGGACAAAACAGGGTTTCCAAAAGGGCAGTGGAGAACAACATGACGTACAATGGTGATAAGTTTCAGCTGTTTGGTATGGAAAAAAAAGAAGAACTAAAAAGGGAAAACTATATAAAAAAGCAAGAGGGTCACCATATAGAACGAAAGGAAACGTAAAGGACTTGGGTAATTATGTTGTGATCTGTCGTTTAAAGACCATAACAAGAAAAAGATCACAACAGCCAGGAAGAGGGGGGGTGGGTATTGAGAACTTTCAAAACAAGGAAATAATGCCGATGGTGACACTATTCAAACCCTAGTGCCCCCTTAGAATACTGCTCAGTCTGAGGCCCCGTTCGGGCAGGAGAAATACGAGCTGGAACAAATCCAGAGATCGTTTAGGCAACATTGAGCCATTGAAACATCTAAATTTTGGGGAAAGCCTTCAAGTCTTGAACATGTACTCTTTGGGGGGAGGAGAGAAAATACATGATAATATATACATGGAAAGTATTGGGGGCCCGGTCCCAAATCTGCACCTGCCATAACAACATACTGGAGTGAAAATATGGGAGAAAGTGTAAAATAAACCCAGGAGGAGCGGGGGGGCGGTGGGACAATCGGGGGCATTAAACACCGGGGCCCCCCACTATTCAACATCTTCCCGAAGATACCGAAACACGGCGGGGGCCAGTGTAGAAGCCTTAAAAAGGAAACTGGACAAATATCTTCACCAGGTGCCAGATCAACCAGGCTGTGATGGATATGTGGGGCGGGCCTCCAGCACAACAGCCTGGTTGACCAGGCAAGACCGACGGCCTGGATGGGGCCAAAATAGATCTCTCGAAACTCTTCAAAGGTTAAAAAAGGGATATCAAAGGCCCATACTGGAGTATGGAATTTGGGGAAACCCCCCCCCTGGTAAAAATGTCAAGAAAAAGACAAAGTGAAAGGTTTTAAAAGGCTAGTTTAGAGATAAGGAAATGTTTTGAAAAAGGTTAAGGGAAATCCCTCAAACACTGGAGGACAGGAGGGTTAGGGGAGACATATAACGCATACAATATCTGCGAGGAATAGATAAGGAAAAAGAGGGATGTTCCAGAGGGGGGAAAACGGGGTCAAATTTGGGGAAGTTGAAGACTCAGATGAGTAAAAGAGAAAGAAGATTTCTTCAGTCATAGAGTTGTCGGGAAGGGAATAGTCCAGCAAGTGATGTAGTGGCCCAGGAACCATACATAGTTTAAAGGGGAGGATGATAAAGTATGGAGGGGAGGGAAAACCAGAGGATCAGTGAAGAGGCGAGGCCAGGAGGTATGTCCCCCCTTTCCCCCCAAAATAGGTGAGTACACACACAAACAGATGCACACACACACACACACACACACACAAAAGAATCCCCCCCCAGAACAACACCCAAACACGCTATCCCAACACAAACCAAAACCCCACACTTACACCCCCCCCCCACACCCCCCTGTAGAACCCGGCACACTGGGGCCCCCACCCTCACAGCCCCCCCACCCTCACAGCCCCCCCAGAACACAGTTTGGAGAGGACCGGTATGGTACACCAACGCTGATGGAATAACGAAAAAGGGGGGAGGAGTGGCACGAAAGAGAAAAGAGGCATCACCAGACATCATAGCTCTCACAGAAACCAAGCTCACTAAAATGATAACAGATGCCATTTTCCCAAAAGGGATATTAGCCCCTGAGGAAAGACAGAGGGAACAGACGGGGTGGAGGAGTGGACTTCAAAAAAAACCAATGGGATTTTGATGAGGGGGAGAAAGGAGACAGAGGAGAAAAAGGGATACATAAGGGGAACCCCCCGGGGGAGCCCAAAGGGGTTAATTGCAGTGATGTATAACCCACCACAGAACAGAAGGGGCTAAGGAAAGATGATGAGAGTATTAGGGATGGATGACACACAGCTGAAGTGGCCAGAAGGGCTCGGGGAGCAAGGCAAAGGTGCTGATTATGGGTGACTTAAATAACAAAGAAATCAACTGGAGCCTGGAGCCACATGGGGACCAGAAACATGGAGGGCTAAGATGATGGAGGTGGTACTGGAAAACCTGTACCAACATTTAAGAGGGGGGAGAGGATGAACCAAAGAGGGGCCCCATTTCACCTTGAGTAGTAGATATTAAAAAAATCACAAAAAAGCCCCCTCGAGACCAGTGACCACTTGGTTCTGAGCTTCGAATACATAGTAGAGCAAGTGGGGGGGGAAGCAGGAAGGGCAGGCAATAACCAAACTACAAGAAAAAAAGGCATGAAGAATTTTCTGCACAGGGGGTGGCCAAAGACTGCAAACCCCTGGGAAAAAAAAGATCTTGGAGAAATGAAATCTCCAGAAGCACACATAACCCCGATAACTGCTGCAGCATATGGCGCCTGCCAAACCTGATAATAGCGTTTCGATACTTCAATGGAATCGTTCAAGACTTGTACACCGTATACGCCGGCCATACTGGAGATGCAGCACCATTTGGGAAACCCCCCCTGGTCAAGCCTGTCAAGAAATTAGACAAAGTGCAAAGGTTTGCAACAAGGCTAGTTTCAGGAAAGGGGGAAAAGTCCTTCGAAGAAAGGTTGGGGAAACGGGCCCGACGACACTGGGGACAGGGGGTTAGGAGAAAGATAATGACAAAAATATACTGCAAAGGGAAAAGATAAGGGGGCAGAACGGGGTGTTCCAGAGATGAGACACAGAAAAAGGGGCCCTTGGGAAATTAAGACTCAGATGAGTCAAAGAGATGTTGGGGTAGAGAACTGGCGGGGGAAAATGATGGAATAGTGACAACAATATGCAAGGAAGATGGGGGAGAGGTTTGTCCCCAATAACAGAAATAACAGAAAGCCAGGATAAGCCAGTGGTTCACCCAAAGGTGTGAGAGGCCAAAACTGTGTTTAGAGAATGAAAAAATTATAGAGGAAAAAGGGCCCAGGAGAATAAGGAGACTTGAAAGGGAGAAATGAATATGCATAGGTAAGAAGGAGCCCCAAGACAAAGAAAATGACATAGCAGAAAAAAAAATCTGACCCGGGTGTTGTACAGCCACACCGGGGGGAAAACAACAGTCAAGGCCGGGGAAATTGGGTGAGGAAAAAGGAGGAAGACAACAAAAATGACTGTGAAGTATGTGAGGAGCTCAACATGAGTTAAAAGTGTCACAGAGGAGACAGAAGGGACTCCAAAAGATGGAGAGGTGGGATAACCCAAGTGGGGAAAAAACAAAAAAAATGAGGAAAAGGAAGGCTGCTAAGCGAACTAGATCCTCAAAGTCGAGGGGCCCGGATAACATCTCCCCTGGGTGCGGGAGGAAGCAGGCGCTGTGTTCCCTAAAACAATAGCGCCTAACATTAACAAAATCTTAAACATATCTATCGAAACAGGGGGACTACCTGAGGTATGGAAGACAGCAAAAAAACCCAATTTTAAAAATGAGACAGACACAAAAATTAAACATACATGTCACTGACATGTATATAAAAAATATGGAGAAGATTATCAGGATTGGAGTGGTGGAGCACCTAAAAGGATTGAGTTATCAACGACAAGCTCTTTAAGAGATAAATTTTGTCAGAAACCTACTGGAGTTCTATGGGGGTGACAGCAGTAAGACAAGAGATAGAGGGATGGGTAGATTGCATTTCTTGGACTGTAAGAAGGCATTTGACACAGTTCCACAAGAGATTGTGCAGAAGCTGGAAGACCAGGCAGGGAAAAGGGGGGGCACTACAAGGGTTTTGAGAATAGCTGTCAGGAAAAAAACAGCGAGTCATTGTATGGGCGAGGTGTCGAGTCGGCCCTGTGACGAGCAGAGTTCCACAGGGGTCAGTCCTAGGACTGGTGCTGTTTCTGGTATTTGTGAACATGACGGAAGGAAAGACTCAAAAGTGTCCCTATTTGCAGATAAGGGAAGTTGTGAGAAGAATTCAATCGGACAGGACCAGGTAGAACTCAAAGGGGGATCTGGACAGGCTGCAGGCCTGGTCCACAACGGGCCCCCTGGAGTTGAACCCCCCAAGTGCAAAGTCATAAACGGGGAAAGGGGGAAAAGAAACTGCAGATGGAGTACAGTCGGGGGGGCCAGAGCACAAACCTCACTCTGGAAAAGGTTTTTGGGGTGAGTATAACACCAGGCAATCCCTGAGGTCCTAAAAAACTGCTGCAGCATATGGGCGCCTAAAAACCCCAAAGAAAACATTCTGACATCTCAAAAGGAATCTTTGGGACACTGTACACCATGTTTTGGCCTATATTGGTGTATAAAAACCTTTTTGGAAACCCCCCAACCTAGCCAAGCACGAAGGGAAAAACTGAAAGTGAAGATTTGCAACAAGACTAGCCCGGGGGAAAGGGGGCTTCCTACGAGGAGGGTTTAAAAGGAAATCGACCGACGACATGAAGGACAGGGGAAAGGGATGATATAAAAACACATAAAATACTGAAGGAATCAAAGGGGTACTAAAAAGGGATTTCCCCAGAGATACACAGCAAAAAAGGGGTCCATTGGGGAAGTTGAAGACTCAGATGAATCACAGGAATGTTAGGAAATATTTCTTCAGTGACAGAGTTGTTAGGAAGTGGAATAGTCTGCGGAGTGATGTATTGGAGCACCAACATAGTTTAAGAAGAGGTTTTTTGATAAAGATCATGGAGCGGAAAGGGGATCTAATACGACCAGAGAGACGGGGGCCAGGACGGACTACCCCTGCAACCACAACTAGCTAGTACAACTAGGTGAGTACATATGGCCAAGTATCTAATCAGCATGTGCCTAAGAAAAGGGGTAACTATGAAAAAATTCGGGGGCGTTAAAAAAAAAACATGTAATATACAAAATTTTTTTGCAAAGGCATTTGACAAATGCAACCTGGGGTGAGGGGAAAAAAATTGGGGGTCATAGGCATTACGGGAAGATGCAGATGTTTTGGGCCCCTAAAAAAAAAGAAAAAAAAAAAGAAAAAATTCCAAAACATCATGGTAAAAGTTCAGCTCTCCAAGGCATTCCGGTCTGCTGTGTCTTTCCCTAATAACATAAATAAAAACACCTGTCACACTGTGTAGCATCATTTAGATGACACTAAAATAAGCTTAAAGCCACTACGGTGGGGGACACTGAAACATTACAGGAAGAATAAGCAGGGTCTTCCAGTGGGCAGTGGAGAACAACATGACGTTCAGGGTGATAATTCCACTGTGAGGTATGGTAAGAATGAAGAACTAAAAGGAACACTGCATACAAAACTAAAGGGGGGCCCAAATAAAACGAAAAGAACACTAAAAGACTTGGGAAAATTTCTGACCTTTCTTTTAAAGAATATAATAAGAAAAGATCACGACAGAGGAGGTAGGGGGGGGGAAAATTTTGAAAACAAGGAAATAATGCCAGTGGTGACATTTTTTAAACCCCCTTTTCTCTCTCAAATGGAGTATTGCTCAGTGTTGACACCCCCTTTGTTATGGGGGTTCTTAGATGGAGTGATGGTAGCAAGGAAATAACTGTAGGTTTAAGGGGGGATATATTGGTGCGGGGGGCCCCCTTTCCCGTGCGTCTGCCCGCCTGGAACCTCCTTCAATCTGTGGGGAACCTGTGAGGAACAACCCCTGGGGAGGTCCCTAATTTGCTTGGCCAGGGCCTGAAAATTTAAAAAATATATATGTATACTACAAAGTAATACTATTAAAAATTCAGGGCTGGAGAAATATCAGAGCTGGAAAAATGAGATCGTTTTCACCCCGCAAAAACCAATTAAACATTTAAATATGTACCCCTAGAGAGGAGGAGAGATATAATGATTATATACCTGGAAAGTCTGAAGGCCTGGTCCCAAATCTGCCCCCGCCAAAAATCTGGGTGGAATAGGAAGGAAGTAAAAAAAAAACCCTATGCAAAGCAGGGCTCAGTGGGCACAAAAAGAGAACACTGTATCAACATTCATGGTCCCCTATTCAACATCTTACCGGGGAAAATACCGGGGAAAAACTGTGGGACAAGTGTGGAATCTTCAAGGAAATTGGACAATATCTTCCCCATGTGCCAGACCCCGGCTATGATGGTTATGTGGGTCAGTGGGCCCCCAGCAGCAACAACCTGGTTTACAAGGCCAGCACCAGACGAGCCGGGTCATGGTCGGGTTTTAAGTGAAAAATTCTAGCAACTCATCAAAGATAGAGGTTGTATGTTATCATTCAAGCAAGGATAGTGAGCTGTGCTGGGGAACAATTGTTAACATTAAGCAAGGATATGAGCTGTGCTGGAGAACAATTGTTATCATTCAAGAAGGATAGTGAGCTGTGCTGGAGAACAATTGTTATCATTTTTAAGCAAGGGGATAGTGAGTGTGCTGGAGAACAATTGTTATCATTCAACAAGGATAGTGAGCTGTCTGAAAAAAAATTGTTATCATTCAAGGGATAGTGAGCTGTGCTGGAGAACATTGTAACATTAAGCAAGTATAGTGAGCTGGCTGGAGAACAATTGTTATCATTCAAGCAAGGATAGTGAGTGTAGGGAGAACAATTGTTATCTTTAAAAGCAAGGAGGGGAGCTGTGGGGGAGAACAATTTTTTTCAAGCAAGGATAGTGAGCTGTGGGGGAGAACAATTGTTAACATCGAATCACTGCAAAAATTAGTTCATCTTAGGATGTATAAATAACAGCAATTTTTTACTTCTCCTGTTTTATTTTCCTTTCAGTTCCAGACACTATGAAAGGGGGGGAAGGAAGATGGGAAGTGGAGGAGGGGAAGGGAAAGAGGGGAAGGGGGGAGGATGAGGGGAAAAGGTGAAGGATGGGGGGAAAGAGAGGAGAATGGGGGAAGGTGGAGGTGGGAAGGAGGGGGGGAGGGGAAAAGGAGAAGGGGGAGTGGAGGGAGAGTGAAAGGGGGGGGAGGATGGGGGGGAAGGAGGTATGGGAAAGTCGGAAAGACAGAGAGTTGGAAGGAGGAGGGGAGTTTTTAAAAGGGGGAAGGGGAAAAGGGGGAAAAGGGGAGACTGAGGAAGGAAGAGGGAGGAAAAGGGGGAAGGGGGGAAGGAAGAGGATGAAGAGTAGGGGGGAGAGGGGGAAAGGGGGGGTGGGGGGGGGAAGGAGGTGGAGGAGGTGGGAAGGAGGGGGGGGGGGGAAAGGGGGAGGAGGAGGGAGGGGAAGGAGGAGGGGGGGGAGAGTGGGAAAGATGGAAAGGGGGGAACAGGGTGAAGTATGAATGAGGGGGGGGGTAGGAAGGGGGGGAGGGAATGGGAGAAGGGGGAGTGGGGAAAGGGGGGAGGGAAGGGCGGAAGGGGGGGGAGGGGGGAAGGGGGATGGAGGGAAGGGTAGGGAGAGAGGGAAGGGGATGGTGGGAAGGGCAGGGAGGGAGGAAGGGCAGGATGGAGGAAGGGCAGGAGAGAGGGAAGGGCAGGGAGGGACGGAAGGGCGGGGGGGGAGGGAAGGAAGGGATCCCAAGATCAAGACCCAACAGAACAAGGTGAGGAGTCCAACGCAAACCCTGGTCTGAGCTCGCCCCCCCAGTGGAATGCTCTTATTGGGTGATGTTGAAACCCAAAAAGTGAAACCTTTTCACTGGACACATCCTTAATCTACAACAAAACACATTGTTGTAGCCTACAGATCAGCCTTGGTTTGACTTTTGTTGTAGAGAGGCTCTACTGCTAAGTACAAGGCATGGCAAAGGTATAAGGACATCCTACCACCTATAACAGGAACTTGCACAGGCAAGCCTGTAGGCTTATGGGTGAAGTTCAAAAGTGGGTCATCGCTAAATGGGAGGTGGACAAAAAGAAAGCTAACATCAGGTGATAGGCTCTAAAACTTGGTGGTCCCTGGTCAAGGACAGAAAGGGGTTATCCCCCTGATGCCATTCCACCTCTAAATCGACAGGGGGGGACCTCTACTAGTAGCAAGAGAAAGCGGACCTCTTTGCCGAACACTTTGCACCAAAATGAAAATTCCCCGACCCCAAAAGGGACCCCCCTTTGGGTTAGCTGCAAGAACTTTTCAAAACTGTCAATGGGGGCAATAAGGCACGGGGGGGGCATTTTTCAAATCGCTTGACCAAGAAAAGGCTGGGGCCCAGACAAGTTGAGCCCAAGATGCTGGGGAAATGTGCAGACCAGCTAGCACACCTCTAACTCATCATTCAGCATTTTTACAGTGTAAATGGCCTTCTCTGTGGAAAAAAGGGAAACGTAGTCCCTGTTCACAAAAAAAAAGAGCGAGCAGAAATCAGCAACTACAGACCAGTGTCCTCCTGTCAATCACTGGAAATCCCGAGACAATAATCTCAAGACAATTGACAGAGTTTTTGACTCCCCCAGGAAATTTCCCCCGCTGCTGATCTGCTGTTAAACCCCCCTAAATGGCACCAGTCACTGAATGAATTCAAAAACAGCTGTGTGGTAGCATTGGACATTGCTGGTGCTTTTTACCGGGTGGCACCGGGCCTCTTGGCAAAATGCAAGGACTGGGAATTGCAGGCTCCTTTTCGTGATTACCTTCATGGTAGATCACTAAGGGTAGTTCTTGGAAGGAATCACCAAGCATCCTATTGGGGCAAGTGTTCCCGGGGAATGTGCTGGGACCATTGTTATGGAATGTCTTCAATTTTCCCTTTATCTCATCCCAAAACCCCGCATATGCAGACGACTGTACTCTGATATTCAGTTATCCAAAGAGAAAAAAGGGCCCCCTCTAAAAAACTAATCACCACAAATATATCAGCTTGGGGGAAAGATGGTAAGTAACATTTGCACTGAGAAAATGCAAATGATGATGGTCTCTAGGCACCATGATGGAATGGGTAGTAGTAAGTAGAATGGGGGGAAAGTTTTGGATCTGGGGAAGGTTGATATCCTTGGGGTGAAATGTGACTCCAAACTGACCATGAAGAACCATGTTGTAAATCTTGCAAACAAGGCAGCCAGGAAACTTACAACACTTCACCCCATCCCCATCCTTGACAGTAGGGCTGGCAAGATTCTGTATAAAACACAAACACTCCACTTTTTTGGTTTTTTGGTGCCACCCCCCCCCATCTGGACTGCATGACAGTAGAGCAGAGAAGACATCTCATCTCTCGCCTGGACCCCCCCTGGGGAAGGCCAACATTGTCAAAAACTACACTTGGCTGCATTTCGAGGACAGCAAGAGCTTCTATACCAAAGACGGACGAAAGCAGCAAATTCACTTGGGGGTACCCTTCTCCAGAACAATTATCTGAATCATTAACCCCAGGTGACTGACTGGAACACATTTGTAGAGGATTATGATGTCAACGAGATAAAGTCAGCTGATCAAATGAAAATGCTGACCCACAGATCCCAATTTTCCCCTTTTCCTACTTTATTTTAAACAATGAAAATGCTGACCCACAGATGGCTCCAACTTCATCCCGTTTCCTTTTAGTTTCATAACTGTGCGCCCAAGATGGCCCCCATCCCGTTTCCTACTTGTATTTTCATAACAATGAAAATGCGTTCAAATGAGCTGTGTAGGTAACCGCTTTTTGCTTATCAATAAAGTTGGGAAACCCCCTTAATTTGTAAATAGTTTGTCAATAAACAGGGATCCCCCCTTTTCAAACCCTGTGAAAAAAGGGGAGGAAGGGGGAGAGGAGGAGGGGAGGAGAGAGGAGGAGGGGGAGAGAGAGAGGAGGAAGGTAAGTGAGGAGGAAGGTAAGTGAGGAGGAAGGTAAGTGGGGAGGAAGGTAAGTGAGGAGGAAGGTAAGTGAGGAGGAAGGTAAGTGAGGAGGAAGGTAAGTGAGGAGGAAGGTAGAGAGAAAAAAAGGAGGAAGGTAGAGAGGGAGGAAGGAGAGATAGAAGGAAGGTAGAGAGAAAAAAGGAAAGGAGAGAGGAGAGAGGAGGAAGGTAGAGAGGGGGGAGGAAGGTAGAGAGAGGAGGAGGAAGGTAGAGAGGAGGAAGGTGAGTGAGAAGGAAGGTGAGTGGGGGAAGGTGAGAGAGAGGGGGGAAAAGGAGAGAAAGGAGGAAGGTAAAAGAGAGGGGAAAGGTAGAGAGAGAGGAGGAAGGTAAGAGGGGGGGAAAGGGAGGAGGAAGGTAGAGGAGGAAGTGGGAGGAAGGTAGAGAGAGAGGAGGAAGGTGGGAGGAATGTGAGAGGAGGAAGGTAGAAAGTGAGAAGGTAAAAAAGGGGAGGAAGGTAGAGAGAGGAGGAAGGTAGAGAGAGAGGAGGAAGTTAGAGATGGAGAGGAGGAAGGTAGAGAGAGGGGGGAAGGGAGAGAGAGGGGGAAAGGGGAGAGAGAGGAGGAAAGAGGGGAAAAGGAAAGAGAGGAGGAAGGTAGAGGGAGAGGAGGAAGGTAGAGGAGGAAGGTAAAAGAGAGGAGGAAGACAGGAGGAGGAAGGTGGGGGAGAGAAGGAAGGTAAAGGGGGGGAGAAGTTTTTAAAAAAAAGTTTTTAAAAAATTAAGTATGAAGGCTGGGGAGAAGGAAAGAGGACAAGGAATAGGAATGAGGAGAGGGGACAAGGAATAGGAATGGGAGAGAAGGAAGAGGGGAAAAAGGAAAGGAAAGGAGAGAAGGAAGAGATGAGGACAAGGTAGGAATGAGGAGAGAAGGAAGAGGACAAGGAATAGGAATGAGGGGGAAGGAAAAGAGGAGGACAAGGAATAGGAATGCGGGAAAAGGAAAAGATGAGGACAAGGAATAGGAATGAGGAGAAAGGAAGAGATGAGGAAAAGGGGAAAGGAATGAGGGAGAAGGAAGAGATGAGGAAAAGGGGAAAGGAATGAGGAGAGAAGGAAGAGAGGGGGACAAGGAATAGGAATGAGGAGAAAAGGGAAAAGATGGGGGAAAGGAATAGAAATGAGGAGAGAAGGAAGAGAGGAGGACAAGGAATAGGAATGAGGAGAGAAGGAAGAGAGGGGGACAAGGAATAGGAATGACAAAAGAGGGAAGAGATGAGGAAAAAAGGAAAAGGAATGAGGAGAGAAGGAAGAGATGAGGACAAGGAATAGGAATGGGGGGAAAAAAAGAGGAGGAAAAGGGGAAAGGAATGGGGGGGAAAAAGGAAAAGATGAGGACAAGGAATAGAAATGGGGGAGAAAAGGGAAGGAGGACAAGGAAGGGGAAGAGGAGAGAAGGAAGAGATGAGAACAAAAAGGAAAGGAAGAGGGAAGAGATGAGGACAAGGAATTGGAATGAGGAGGAAAGAGATGAGGACAAGGAATAGGAATGAGGAGAGGGGGGAAAGATGGGGGCAAAATTGGAATGGGAGAGGGGAAGAGATGAGGACAAGGAATGGGGAAGAGGGGGAGGGGAGAAAAAAAGGATAGGGGTTGAAAAAACCAGATAAAGCAGTACACAACCCCCCATACAAAAAAAAAATTATGACGACATTTCGTTTTTACTTTTTTATTAACTATTCAGGTGGACCCCAACTGTGGGGGGTAGGGGGCATCAGGCCTCCAGCAGCAACTACCTGGAAAGGAACCCAACGGCTGGCCCCTGGCCGGCTCCGAGTAGTGAGATATACCTTTGATATACTTTGAAAAGTTTCGAGTTTCTCTTCTTCTGAGCCCGGAAGGACTCTCTGGTCCTGGTCAACCAGGCTGTTTGCTGGAGGCCCACTGCCCCACATATTCGTCACAGCCTGGTTGATCTGGCACCTAGTGAAAACGCCGTTTCCCCTTTTAAAGGGTTCTACACTTGTTCCCCTGTGTTTGGATATCTTCTGGTAAAAAGTTGAATGTCTGGGACCCCCATGTTAATACAGTGCTCCCGTATTGCCCCACCCCCCCTCTACACTGGGTTTATTTTACACTTCCATATTTTCACCCAGTATGTTGTTATGGCGTGGTTTGGGCCAGGCCCCAGTACTTTCAGGTATATATTATCATGTATCTCTCTCTCCTCCCTCCTGAGTACATGTTCAACACTTGAAAAGGATTCCCAGTAATTTAGGTGCTTTTTGGCTCAATGTGAACCGTAAAGATCTCATTTGTTCCAGCCTGATATTTCTCCTGCTTTGAACGGGGGGCCTCAGCACTAGCAGTATTCTAAGTGAGGGAGCACTAGCGATTTGAAGAGTCACCATCGGCATTTTTTCCCCCTTTTTTGAAAGCTCTACCCCCCCGTCATCTTCCTGGCTGTTTTGATCTTTGTCTTGTTATGGCTTTAAAAGATTGATCAACAGACATAATTTTCCCAATCCTTTACGTGTTCCTTTCTTCTTTTGGGGCTTCCGGGGAAATTTCTGGTATAACATTATGTTCCCCATCTTCCTTTTTTCATGAGGGGGATTAAAATCTTAAGGGGTAAAACATTTGGGGGGATTTTCTACCCCATCCGATAGCTATCTATTTTTTCCCTTTGGGAATCCTCACGTTTCTGATGGGGGTTTGTATACTAGGATAATTACTAAATTCCTTTTTCCACTTTAATGCCAGGTTTCTATTATATATTGTAGAGTTCACACTTCTGTGCAATGAAGTATCTTTTACATAAGTCCTACTCCTCCCGTGACCTATTAATTTACAATCTATACATCTTCTTTTTTTCTATCTTAATCTCCCCGGGGATGTGTTTCTGTAAATGCCCCAAACATGGCATTCGTTCTAGAGCCCATGACATAACTAACTTTTTCGTTTTTATTTGATTTCAGACCATGAATATTTGCAAAAAGGAGGTTTTTCTATTTGGGATGTTTTCCTGTCACCACTGGTGATGTACTACCTGTATGGCCCCTGGTGCCCATACCCCTGGTTTCCCCCGTACTGACTTTGCAAATTTGATTGTTCACTCGGCCCTGATGAGCTGGTCCTTTTTTTTGGGTCCCATTGTGCTGCCCATCTGTTCCTTTTCCCCCCTTTTTCTCTTTCTTTGGTCTGGTTGTTTCTCGTCATGTTTAAAAAAATTGCTGTTCATTTACCCTTTCCTGCTTTTCTGTAGCGTACTGTTCCCTTTATATTGGTGTGGGCAGCTCAGGTCATAACATTCTCTGGACTGTGGAAGCCCCTCACTGGATGGAAGTGTTGAATTGACACATCACTGGATGGAAGTGTTGGCGACACACTGGATGGAAGTGTTGGCGACACTACTGGATGGAAGTGTTGAAGCTTTAAAAACACTGGATGGAATGTTGAAGCTGCACATCACTGGATGGAAGTGTTGAAGCCACATCACTGGATGGAAGTTTGAGCTTGACACATCACTGGATGGAAGTGTTGAAGCTTGACACATCACTGGATGGAAAAGTTGAAGCTTGACACATCACTGGATAAGGGGGTTTTTACACATCCCCGGGTGGAAAAGTTGAAGCTTGACACATCACTGGATGGGAAGTTTGAAGCTTTTAAAAACTGGATGGGGAATGTTGAAGCTTGAACATCACTGGGGGGAAGTGTTGGCTTTTCACATCACTGGAGGGGAATGTTAAGCTTGAAAAACACTGGATGGAAGTGTTGAAGCTTGACACATCACTGGATGGAATGTTGAAAATTGAAATCACTGGATGGAAGTGTTAAAAATTGACACATCACTGGATGGAAGTGTTTTAAACTTGACACATCACTGGATGGAAGTGTTGAAGCTTGACACATCACTGGATGGAAGTGTTGAAGCTTGACACATCACTGGATGGAAGTGTTGGGGTTTACACATCACTGGATGGAAGTTTGAAAATTGACACATCACTGGATGGAAGTTTGAAGCTTGACACATCACTGGATGGAAGTGTTGAAGCTTGACACATCACTGGATGGAAGTTTGAAGTTAAATCACTGGGTGGGGTTTGAACTTGACACATCACTGGATGGAAGTGTTGAAGCTTGACACATATGGATGGAAGTGTTGAACTTTAAAAACACTGGAAATCTGCACTCTTTGTTGAAAGACACTTTCCTTAAAATTGGCACATTTTCTGGGTGTATATTCCAGAAGCTCTGCCATATAGGCACAACCTTTTTTATAGAATCTGCAAATGTTTTGACTGCCTATATTTACTGATTTTTCTTTCCCAAGATCTGCCCCTGATCTGCGTTTTCTTCTTCTCTTTCATCTGGCGTAGTTCTTCCCCCTTTTCATTTTCGTTTGTTCCCTCTGCTTTCTTCCTCCCCCCTTTCCCCCATGTTATGTATCCCTGTTGTGTTCTTTTTTGACTTGCTCTGAATGACTTTTTTCCCTCTTATTTCCTTCCACTCCTTAGTTTTCATCTTTATCTGCGCTTTCCTCCTTTTTTTTTTTTTACTCCCCCTTTTCCACTTTTGTATATATCTGGCAGCTCCTTTTCTTTCTTACGCTTTCTAGGTTTTCACTTTTAGTACCTCTTTATGCCCACCGCTTTTTCCCAATCACTGGGGCAAATCCAAAATCGACTTTCTTGTTTTGTGTCATTGTCATGTTTGCATGAAGCTTTGCATGATGAATGGAATGTTTTACCATATTTTTCACAATCAATGCCCTAATTTTTTCCCTTTTTTTTTTATATAAAAAAAACAGACCTTATATCTTGCCATGTTCACCCCCCGGGCAGGTGTTTTTGGGGGGTAGGCGGAGGGGGGGCTGGTATGTGGGGGAGTGGGGATCCGGGGAACATGGTCTGGGGGCTGGGAGGTGGGTGGTGAGCTGGGAGGGGGGGGTCCGTGCCAAGAAGTGGGGGCGGGGGCCCTTTCGCACTTTGCTCCTATTTTCCCCCGATATTGTACACTATCACTTGGGATTAATTAAGTTTTTTTTCCCCAAAAATTAGTTCACTATATCCCCATTCGTATCCCTTTCCCTCGTTATATCACTTATACGTATCAATTTTATCCGATTTTATTAATGGACCTCAAAAAATAATAATAATAATATCTTTATTTCTACAAGTAAACAAGGTAACAGGCCTGCGAAAATTTTTACATTACTATATGAGAGCCCCTTGTTATGCTGAGCATTTCGGGCAATTGGTCAGTTTTGTCCCAGGATGCGACCCACCCCAAACCATAACACCCAGGTACCCTTTTTTCTGATGGGTGAACAGGGACAGCGGTGTTTTTGGAAAAATCCTAATTTTCCCCGCCGTACCAAAATTTAACCCCGGGGCCCCAGTGTGGTTTGCTAGCGATCGATACGGAAAAAGTCCCTGTCCGACTTTTTGGGTTATCCTGGTTTCTAAAATATGCTGCATGTATGATGATCTATGTAACTGTATTTGTGTATACCAATAAATATTTTTTCCCCTTTCTGTCGATTTCGGCTAATTATTCACTTGGGTTTTATCCATGTATATATTTTTTATTTTACGCTATGTATTGGGTATTTAGCCGATTGATCAAATCCACAATTTAACATGACTATCACTGAACATTAATCCCCGTCCTCGCTATATTACGGTAGAGGGGTGAGTAACAATCCTTCTTTATACAACACAACCCATTTGGAACCCTTTTGGGGCCAGCCCAAAGCCTTCCCTCCACTTTTATAATAATTATATTTTTATTTTCCTGGGGTTTTAAAAAGTTTTTTTTGTTTCTTAATTTTCCTGATCTTGGAATTTATGCTAGTCCCTGATCTTTCTTTTTCCCCCCACTGATCTACGCTGTTAGTCACAAAACCTTTTCCCCGTATGGCACCCCCTAGTAACAGCCGTTATTCTGGCCCCGGCACTTCCACTTGACACTATAATGTATATATTTTGTTTTATCTTTTGGTCATGATTTTTCTTTCTTTTGGGTTTTAAAAAAAATGTATATGCACTTTGTTCCCCCTGGTCCCTCTTGGGCCATCAGACAAACGCAAATTTTACAGAGCTCAAAAGGGGCTTCCCAGCCATTGAAACTTTTCAAAGGATATTAGGTAATGGTCCGTCAAACCGAAACATTGTCCTAGTTTCAATCCATGTGCGGGTTATTTGTGTATTTTATACGGTATTGTGCCTTCTTATTCTTCAATATAAAGACACAATGAGGGGGAAGGAAAAATGGAGGAACTTTTTTTTTTATATATATATATATATATATATATATATATATATATATAAAGGTACCTGAAGAATAATTTTAAAGATATTTTTATGGGTCAATGGCTCTGCACAGGCCCCGGTTGATCAACAAGACCGTTCCCGGGACACACAGTCAAACACATGAACCCAAAGGGTGATCGGGGCAATTGACAAACTTATCAACTTGCATCTTGGGGACACCTAGAGATTTGTTGAAATTCCCCCTTTGTAAGGAAGGGGGGGGGTTGGGGGCCCTTACATATATTTTGTTCTCTTTGGGCACTCACTGCTGTCCCTCTCTTGTCATTGGGGGGACTTGCCTCTTGCAAACTTTTTTTTTATTGGAGAATTTAGGTGTGCAGATTTAGAAAATGTCCCGCAGGATTTTCCCCAAAAAAATTATGATATCTTTTCTGGCATACCCCAAAAACACATTTCGAGGAATATCAAGTATTTGGTGTAGTTCAGATGCTGAAGACATACGAGCTGTCCCTCTGCTTGTCATTGGGGGCAGCACTGCTTTTGAAACTTTTTCTTTCATATGGAGTAATTTAGGTGTGCAGATTTAGAAGCTGTCCCTGCAGGATTTTCCCAAATGAATTATGATTCTTTTCGCATACCTCCAAAAAAAACATTTCGAGGAATATCAAGTATTGTGAGTGTAGTTCAGATGCTGAAGACATACGAGCTGTCCCTTGCTTGTCATTAGGTACTTAGCACTGCTTGCGAAACTTTTTCTTTCATATGGAGTAATTTAGGGGTGCAGATTTGAAGCTGTCCCCGCAGGATTTTCCACAAATGAATTATGAATCTTTTTTGGGATACACTCCAAAAACACATTTCCGAGGGAAAATCCCCAATATTGTGATGTTCAGATGCTGAAACATCGAGCAGTGAAAGCTCTCTGCATGTTTTCAGCTAAGTAATCTCTCCTGCCTTGAAGGGCTCATTGGTATACAACAGATTTTAGTCTAAAAAAAGACGACTTCCAAAGTGTCACCACTGATTCAACATACAGTTCTCAACAGTCACCCGGTCTAGTATTTTCCCTGTAAACAAAAAAACATTGTTGCGAAGCAATAACAACATTGTTGTGGAAGCAATAACAACATTGTTGAGGAAGCAATAACAACATTGTTGTGGAAGCAATAACAACATTGTTGTGGAAGCAATAACAACATTGTTGTGGAAGCAATAACAACATTGTTGCAGAAGCAATAACAACATTGTTGTGGAAGCAATAACAACATTGTTGTGGAAGCAATAACAACATTGTTGTGGAAGCAATAACAACATTGTTGTGGAAGCAATAACAACATTGTTGCGGAAGCAATAACAGCATTGTTGCAGAAGCAATAACAACATTGTTGTGGAAGCAATAACAACATTGTTGTGGAAGCAATAACAGCATTGTTGCAGAAGCAATAACAACATTGTTGCAGAAGCAATAACAACATTGTTGCGTAATATTGTTGTTGTGGGAAACAATAATAACATTGTTGAGGAAGCAATAACAACATTGTTGTGGAAGCAATAACAACATTGTTGTGGAAGCAATAACAACATTGTTGTGGAAGCAATAACAACATTGTTGAGGAAGCAATAACAACATTGTTGAGGAAGCAATAACAACATTGTTGCAGAAGCAACAACATTGTTGTGGAAGCAATAACAACATTGTTGCAGAAAAACAACATTGTTGCAGAAGCAATAACATTGTTGCAGAAGCAATAACAACATTGTTGCAGAAGCAATAACAATATTGTTGTGGAAGCAATAACAACATTGTTGCTGAAGCAATAACAACATTGTTGCAGAAGCAATAACAACATTGTTGTGGAAGCAATAACAACATTGTTGTGGAAGCAATAACAACATTGTTGTGGAAGCAATAACAACATTGTTGTGGAAGCAATAACAACATTGTTGCAGAAGCAATAACAACATTGTTGTGGAAGCAATAACAACATTGTTGCAGAAGCAATAACCTTTATTGTTGTGGGTAATAACAACATTGTTGAAGCAATAACAACATTGTTGCGGAAGCAATAACAACATTGTTATTAGGAAGCAATAACAGCATTGTTGTGGAAGCAATAACAACATTGTTGTGGAAGCAGCCTTAACATTGTTGTGGAAGCAACAACAACACTGTTGTGGAAGCAATAGTAACACTGTTGTGGAAGCAATAACACAACATTGTTGTGGAAGCAATGTAGCATTGTTGTGGAAACATAACGTGTTGTGAAACAACAACATTGTTGAGGAAGCTTAATAACATTGTTGTGGAAACAACTTAACATTGTTGTGGAAACAATAACAACATTGTTGCAGACCTTAATAACAACATTGTTGTGGAAATATGCTTTAGCATTGTTGAGGAAGCAATAACAACATTGTTGAGAAGCAATAACAACATTGTTGAGGAAGCAATAACAACATTGTTGAGAAGCTTATGCTTATTGTTGAAATATGCTGCTTATTGTTGGTATCAACATTGTTGTGGAAATAATAACTTCTTTTTGTGTTGTGGAAATAATAACTAACATTGTTTGTGGAAGGAATAACAACATTGTTGTGGAAGCAATAAAAACATTGGTGTGGAAGCAATAGCTGTATTGTTGTGGAAGCAATAACAACATTGTTGAGGAAGCAATAACAACATTGTTAAGGAAGCAATAACAACATTGTTGTGGAATATGCTGTGTTGTGGAAGCAATAACAAAATTGTTGTGGAAGCAATAACAACATTGTTGTGGGAAGCAATAGCACATTGTTATTAGGCTTAATATTTCTTTTATTGTTATTGGAAACAATAACATCATTGTTGTGGAAGCAATAACAACATTGTTGTGGAAGTAATAACAACATTGTTGAGAAGCAATAACAGCATTGTTGAGGAAACATGCTGTTTATTGTTGCAGAAACAATAACAACATTGTTGTGGAAGCAATAACAACATTGTTGTGGAAGCAATAACAGCATTGTTGCAGAAGCAAAAACAACATTGTGGAAGCAATAACAACATTGTTGCAGAAGCAATAACATTGTTGCAGAAGCAATAACAACATTTGTGGAAGCAATAACAACATTGTTGTGGAAGCAATAACAACATTGTTGTGGAAGCAATAACAACATTGTTGTGGAAGCAATAACATTGTTGTGGAAGCAATAACAACATTGTTGTGGAAGCAATAACAACATTGTTGCAGAAGCAAAAACAACATTGTTGTAGAACCAATAATAACATTGTTGTGGAAGCAATAACAACATTGTTGAGGAAGCAATAAGAACATTGTTGTGGAAGCAATAAGAACATTGTTGTGGAAGCAATAACATTGTTGCGGAAGCAACAACATTGTTGCAGAAGCAATAACATTGTTGTGGAAGCAATACCAACATTGTTGAGGAAGCAATAACAACATTGTTGTGGAAGCAATAACAACATTGTTGTGGAAGCAATAACAACATTGTTGTGGAAGCAATAACAACATTGTTGTGGAAGCAATAACAACATTGTTGAAGGTAATAACAACATTGAGGAAGCAATAACAACATTGTTGCAGCTTAACAACATTGTGTGAAACAATAACAACATTGAGGAAGCAATAACAAAATTGTTGAGGAAGCAATAGCAACATTGAAAGGGAAGCAATAACAACATTGTTATGAAACAATAACAACATTGTTGCCGTATGTAACATTGTTGCAGAAGCAATAACAACATTGTTGCATAAGCAACAACATTGTTGTCGGAAGCAATAACAACATTGTTAGAAGCAATAACAACATTGTTGCAGAAGCAATGAACACAACATTGTTGAGGAAGCAATAACAACATTGTTGTGGAAACGTAACAACACATTGTTGGCAGGAAGCAATAACAACATTGTTGAGAGCTTAATAACAACATTGTTGCAGAAGCAATAACAACATTGTTGCAGAAGCAATAACAACATTGTTGTGGAAGCATATGTATTGTTGAGGAAGCAATAACATTGTTGCAGAGCCATAACATTGTTGCAGAAGCCATAACATTGATGCAGAAGCAATAACATTGTTGTGGAAGCAATAACAACATTGTTGCAGAAGCAATAACATTGTTGCAGAAGCAATAACATTGTTGCAGAAGCAATAACAACATTGTTGCAGAATCAATAACAACATTGTTGCAGAAGCAATAACAACATTGTTGAAACATGTAACATTGTTGAAAGCAATAACAACATTGTTTGAAAGCAATAACTTGTTGTTGTGAGCAATAAAAACATTGTTGCAGAAGCAATACCAACATTGTTGCAGAAGCAATAACAACATTGTTGTAGAAGCAACAACATTGTTGTGGAAGCAATAACAACATTGTTGCAGAAGCAATAACAACATTGTTGAGGAAGCAATAACAACATTGTTGTGGAAGCAATAACAACATTGTTGTGGAAGCAATAACAACATTGTTGCAGAAGCAAAAACAACATTGTTGTAGAACCAATAATAACATTGTTGTGGAAGCAATAACAACATTGTTGAGGAAGCAACAAGATCATTGTTGTGGAAGCAATAAGAACATTGTTGTGGAAGCAATAACATTGTTGCAGGTAACTCTTTTATTGTTACAGAAGCAATATGTGTTTGTCAGGAGAAAACAATATAACATTGTTGAGAGACAATAACAACATTGTTGTGGAAGCAATAACAACATTGTTGTGGAAGCAATAACAACATTGTTGTGGAAGCAATAACAACATTGTTGTGGAAGCAACAACATTGTTGAGGAGCTTAATAACAACATTGTTGAGGAAATCACAGTTTCCCCTATCTTCATCAACATTTAACAACTCCTCAAAATATTCCCTCCATCTTCCGATACCTCTAACTCTCCATTTAATAACTCTCCTCTCCTATTTTTAACTGTCAGATCCATTTGTTTCCTAGGCTTCCTCAACTTATTAATCTCACTCCAAAACTTTTTCTTATTTTCAACAAAATTTGTTGATAACATCTCACCCACTCTCTCATTTGCTCTCTTTTTACATTGCTTCACCACTCTCTTAACCTCTCTTTTTCTCTCCATATACTCTTCCCTCCTTGCATCACTTCTACTTTGTAAAAACCTCTCATATGCTAACTTTTTCTCCCTACTACTCTCTTTACATCATCATTCCACCAATCGCTCTTCTTCCCTCCCGCACCCACTGCCTGTAACCACAAACTTCTGCTGAACACTCTAACACTACATTTTTAAATCTACCCCATACATCTTTGACCCTATTGCCTACACTACTCACTAGCCCATCTATCCTCCAATAGTTGTTTATATCTTACCCTAACTGCCTCCTCTTTTAGTTTATAAACCTTCACTTCTCTCTTACTTACTGCTTCTATTTTCCTTGTATCCCATCTACCTTTTACTCCCACTGTAGCTATAACTAAAAAGTGATCTGATATATCTGTGGCCCCTCTATAAACATGTACATCCTGAAGTCTACTCAACAGTCTTTATCTACCAATACATAGTCCAACAAACTACTGTCATTACGCCCCACATCATATCTTGTATACTTTTTATCCTCTTTTCTTAAATATGGTTACCTATAACTAAACCCTTTCTATACAAGTTCAATCAAAAGGGCTCCCATTATTTTCACCTGGCACCCCAAACTTGCCTACCACACCCTCTCTACATGTTTCTCCTACTTTAGCATTTAGGTCCCCTACCACAATTACTCTCACTTGGTTCAAAAGTTCCTATACATTAAGCTTAACATCTCCCAAAATCTCTCTCTCTCTTACCTCCTCTCTTCTCCAGGTGCATACCCCGCTATTATGACCCACTTTTCGCATCCGACCCCTATTTTAATCCACATAATCCTTGAATTTACACATTTATATTCCTCTTCTCCTTCATAACTGATCCTTCAACACTATTGCTACCCCTTCCTTAGCTCTAACTCTCTCAGATACTCCTGACTTAATCCCATTTATTCAGTAAACTTATTCCCCTATAATTTTTACATGATGGTAGGATTGCTGGTGTCTTTTTTCTGTCTCATAAACACGCTGGATAACAGGTATATCTAGCTACTTCTACTTACACTTTAGGTCA
The DNA here is from genome assembly GCA_009830355.1 of Cherax destructor. Classification (NCBI taxonomy): domain Eukaryota; kingdom Metazoa; phylum Arthropoda; class Malacostraca; order Decapoda; family Parastacidae; genus Cherax; species Cherax destructor. Next base: position 29,020 of record WNWK01011078.1, on the reverse strand, counting down.
CACTACACAGGCATGTACATGCATATATATATATACATACACACATCTAGGTTTTTCTTCTTTTTCTTAATAGCTCTTGTTCTTTTTATTTTCTCTATTGTCCATGGGGAAGTGGAAAAGAATCTTTCCTCCGTAAGCCATGCGTGTCGTATGAGGCGACTAAAATGCCGGGAGCAATGGGCTAGTTACCCCTTCTCCTGTACACATTTACTAAAAAAGAGAAGAAGAAAAACTTTATAAAACTGGGTTGTTTGAATGTCGTGGATGTAGTGCGGATGATAAGAAAGAATGATTGCTGATGTTATGAATGAAAGAAGTTGGATGTCCTGGCCTAAGCGAAACAAAGCTGAAGGGGTAGGCGGTTTCAGTGGGAGAAATAAATGGGATTAAGTCAGGAGTATCTGAGAGAGTTAGAGCTAAGGAAGGGAGTCAATAATGTTGAAGGATCAGTTATGGAAGGAGAAGAGAATATATATGTGTAAATTCAAGGATTATGTGGATTAAAATAAGGGTCGGATGCGAAAAGTGGGTCATAATAAGCGTGTATGCACCTGGAGAAGAGAGGAGTGTGAGAGAGAGATTTTGGAGATGTTAGCGAATGTATGGAACTTTTGAACCAAGAGAGAGTAATTGTGGCAGGGGACCTAAATGCTAAAGTAGGAGAAACATGTAGAGAGGGTGTGGTAGGTAAGTTTGGGGTGCCAGGTGTAAATGATAATGGGAGCCCTTTGATTGAACTTTGTATAGAAAGGGGTTTAGTTATAGGTAATACATATTTTAAGAAAAAGAGGATAAATAAGTATACAAGATATGATGTAGGGCGTAATGACAGTAGTTTGTTGGACTATGTATTGGTAGATAAAAGACTGTTGAGTAGACTTCAGGATGTACATGTTTATAAGGGGCCACAGATATATCAGATCACTTTTTAGTTATAGCTACAGTGGGAGTAAAGGTAGATGGGATACAAGGAAAATAGAAGCAGTAAGTAAGAAAGAGGTGAAGGTTTATAAACTAAAGAGGAGGCAGTTAGGGTAAGATATAAACAACTATTGGAGGATAGATGGGCTAGTGAGAGTGTAGGCAATAGGGTCGAAGATGTATGGGTAGATTTAAAATGTAGTGTTAGAGTGTTCAGCAGAAGTTTGTGGTTACAGGCGAGGGGGTGCAGGAGGAAGAAGAGCGATTGGTGGAATGATGATGTAAAGAGAGTAGAAAGGGGAAAAAAGTTAGCATTTGAGAGGTTTTTACAAAGTAGAAGTGATGCAAGGAGGGAAGAGAATGGAGAGAAAAGAGAGGTTAAGAGAGTGGTGAAGCAATGTAAAAAGAGAGCAAATGAGAGAGTGGGTGAGATGTTATCAACAAATTTTGTTGAAAATAAGAAAAAGTTTTGGAGTGAGATTAATAAGTTGAGGAAGCCTAGGGAACAAATGGATTTGACAGTTAAAAATAGGAGGAGAGTTATTAAATGGAGAGTTAGAGGTATCGGGAAGATGGAGGGAATATTTTGAGGAGTTGTTAAATGTTGATGAAGATAGGGAAGCTGTGATTTCGTGTATGGGCAAGGAGGAATAACATCTGTAGGAGTGTGGAAGAGCCAGTTGTGAGTGTGGGGAAGTTCGTGAGGCATTGGGTAGAATGAAGGGGTAAGGCAGCTGGGATTGATGGGATAAAGATAGAAATGTTAAAAGCAGGTGGGGATATAGTTTTGGAGTGGTTAGTGCTATTATTTAATAAATGTATTGAAGAGGGTAAGGTACCTAGGGATTGGCAGAGAGCTGTATTGTTCCTTGTATAAAGGCAAAGGGGACAAAAAGTGCAAAAATTATAGGGGAATAAGTCTGTTGAGTGTATCTGGTAAAGTGTATGGTAGAGTTATTATTGAAAAAATTAAGAGTAAGACAGAAAGCAGGATAGCAGATGAACAAGGGGGCTTTAGGAAAGGTAGGGGTGTGTAGACCAAGTGTTTACAGTGAAACATATAGGTGAACAGTATTTGGATAAGGTAAAGAGGTTTTGTGGCATTTATGGATTTGGAAAAGGCGTATGATAGGGTGGATAGGAGGGCAATGTGGCAGATGTTGCAGGTGTATGGAATAGGAGGTAGGTTATTGAAAGCAGTGAAGAGTTTTATGAGGATAGTGAGGCTCAAGTTAGAGTGTGTAGGAGGAAGGGGACTATTTCCCAGTAAAGTGGGCCTTAGACAAGGATGTGTGATGTCACCGTGGTTGTTCAATATATTTATAGATGGGGTTGTAAGAGAAGTAATGCGAGGTCTTGGCAAGAGGTGTGGGGTTAAAAGATAAAGAATCAAATACAAAGTGGAGTTGTCACAGTTGCTTTTTGCTGATGACACTGTGCTTTTGGGAGATTCTGAAGAGATTGCAGAGGTTGGTGGATGAATTTGGTAGGGTGTGTAAAGAAGAAAATTGAAAGTGAATATAGGAAAGAGTAAGGTGATGAGGATAACAAAAAGATTAGGTGACGAAAGATTGGATATCAGATTGGAGGAGAAGTATGGAGGTAAATGTATTCAGATATTTGGGAGTGGACATGTCAGCAGATGGGTCTATGAAGGATGAGGGGAATCATAGAAGTGATGAGGGAAAAAGGGTGAGTGGAGCACTTCGGAGTTTGTGGAGACAAAGAACTTTGTCCATGGAAGTAAAGAAAGGAATGTATGGAGTATAGTTATACCAACACTCTTATATGGGTGTGAAGCATGGTGTGATGAATGTTGCAACGAGGAGAAGGCTGGAGGCAGTGGAGATGTCATGTCTGAGGTCAATGTGTGTGTGAATATAATGCAGAGGAATTCGAGTTTGGAAATTAGGAGGGAGGTGCGGGATTACCAAAACTATTATCCAGAGAGCTGAGGAGGGTTGTTGAGGTGGTTCGGACATGTAGAGAGAGAATGGACGAGACAGAATAACCGAGTGTATAAATCTGTAGTGGAGGAAGGCGGGGTAGGGGTCGGCCTAGGAAAGGTTGGAGGGAGGGTAAAGGAAGTTTTGGTGCGAGGGGCTTGGACTTCCAGCAAGCATGTGGCGTATTTGATAGGAGTGAATGGAGACAAATGGTTTTTAATACTTGACGTGCTGTTGGAGTGTGGGCAAAGTAACATTTATGAAGGATTCAGGGAAACCGGCAGGCGGACTTGAGTTCTGGAGATGGGAAGTACAGTGCCGGCACTCTGAAGGAGGGGTGTTAATGTTGCAGTTTTATAACTGTAGTGTAACACCCTCTGGCAAGACAGTGATAGGTGAATGATGATGAAAGTTTTTCTTTTCGGGCCACCCTGCCTTGGGGGGGAAAATCGGCCGATGTGTTAATAAAAAAAAAAAAAAATTTTACACTCTCTTTTATCCTTCCCTTTATATAAAGGAACTATACATGCTCTCTGCCAATCCTCTAGGTGCCTTCCCCAATTTCATACATTTATTAAACAAAAATACCAACCACTCCAGCACTATATCCCCACCTTTTAACATTTCTGTCATGATCCCGTCAGTTCAGCTGCTTTACCCCCTTTCATTCTACATAATGCCTCATGCACCTTCCCACACTCACATCCTGCTCTTTTCACTCCTAAACGATGTTGTACCTCCTGGCCAGTACATGAAATTACGCCTCCCTTTTTTTCATCGACATTTAAAAGTTCCTCAAAATATTCCTGCCATCTACCCAGCCCTCCAGCTCCCCATCTACTAACTCCCCTACTTTGTTTTTAACTGACATATCCATTCGTTCCCTAGGCTTTCTTACCTTGTTTATCTCCTCCAAAAAATTTTCTTGTTTTCAGCAAGAATTTCTTGACAGGCCTCTCCCATTCTTTCAACTGCTCTTCTTTTGCACTCTCTCACCACTCTCTTCACCTTTCTTTTACTCTCCATATACTCTGCTCTTCTATTAACACTTCTGTTTTGTAAAACTCTCATAAGCTACCTTTTTCTCTTTTATCACACCCTTTACTTCTTCATTCCACCACTCACTCCTCTTTCCTCCTGCACCCACCCTCCTATAGCCTGAAACTTCTGCCCCACATTCCTAATACTGCATTTTTAAAACTATCCCAACTCTATTCAACCCCCACTACTCCTACTTTCACTAGCCCACCTTTCTGCCAATAGTTGCTTATATCTCACCTTAACTTCCTCCTCCCTTAGTTTATACACTTTTACCTCTCTCTTACTTGCTGTTGCCATTTCTTTTTGTCCCATCTCACTTTTACTCTAACTGTAGCTACAACCAAATAATGATCCGATATATCCGTTGCCCCTCTATAAACATGTACATCCTGAAGCCCCCATCAACCTTTTTCCACCACCCCAATCCCAAAAAACTACTTTCCTTACGTGCTATATCATACCTTGTATATTTATTTATCCTCTTTTCTTTAAAAAATGTATTACTTATTACCCAAACCCCCTACACATAGCTCAATTAATGGTTTCCCCCTTTACATTTACCCCCGGCACCCCAGCAATCCTACCATCATGTAAAACAAATACAGGCTTTAGTTTTACACTTGCAGAGGACGGTAGTACCTCCCCGGGTGGTTGCTGACTACCAACCTACTATCTCTCAAATATCTTTAAAAACTTTCCCCTCCATGCTCTCTCCTTCCAATCTGATATTCAGCCTTTCATTGCCTATTTTTTTTTTTTTCTCTCATGACCTTGTTCTTTCCTTTGTTCACTCTTAATTCTTTTTTGGGTCACTTTGCTTATGTGGGAAACAACTGATGCTGTCAAAAAAACCCTTTTAAATTATAGGGCAGGAAATTGTGTTTAGTTGGCACTTGCAGTTCAGATAAATTTGGCTGTTTACATTTGAACATTTAAGTGTTTCACACATCTGTTCACAAGAGACATAACTCTTATTCTTTTCACAAATTTGAATGAATAAAGTACAGTATATAGTTTGTGAATATAGTTAACTTTATTGTTTTTTTACAGGTGGGTATTCTGCTAGTATCTCCCGGTGGTGTTGGGCAGTGTCCATGAGCCCCATCAACCCGACTAACAGCTTAAAACAGCTAGCCAACATCCACCTGCCCTCATTCCCCCACCTCCAGTACCATACTATCTCCCCATTCTGGAACCATCTTTAAAATTTCCGAATGCCCATTTCCACCACACCTCAACATCTCATCACACTCCCGCTGCTAGCCACAGGATCAAATCGGGTAAAAGGAAGGTCCCCTTTTAACCTAAAGCCTGCAGTTTAACTAATAAAATTTAGATGAAAATATATTTGTGATTATTAATAGCAATCCCTATTCATTGAAAAGTTTTGCATAGGAAAGAATATAATAATGAATATATAGTGGATTATGAACGATTACTTTTCCATTTATAATTTTGGGTCTTTCTATGAATGTCTTCTGGTTTTATTATTATTACTACTATTACTGTTTGCTTTCTGAATGATATCTTGTTTAATACTTCTTTCCAAAAAAACATTATTCATGGAAGCAAAAAAGGGGAATATAGAGTATAGTGGTACCATCATTCTTTATGGGTTGAAGCATGGGTTGTAAATGCTGCAGCGAGGAGGCTGGGGCGTGGAATGTTGTGTCAAGGGCAATGTGACTGTTTTGTGAAGAGAGGTCGTAGTGGGAAATTGGGGAAGAGAGGTGTGGAGTTCCCTAAAGAATATTAGTCAGAGGGCTGAAGGGGTTGTTGAGGTGGTTTGGTCATTTAGAGGATGAACAAAAAAAGAATGACTTGGAGGGGTATAATCTGTAGTGGAAGGAAGGTGGATGGGGTTGTCCTGGGAAAAAGGTTGGAGGGGGGGTAAAGGTTTTGTGGACAAGACTTGGACTTCCAGCAAGCATTTGGCTTGAGCGTGTTAGATAGATGAATGGAGATGAATGTTTTTGGTACCTGATAGCTGTTTGGAGTGTGGGCAGGGTAATAGTTGTGAAGGTTCAGGGGACCCAGCCGGCGTGAGTCCTGGGGGTGGGAAGCAATGCCTGAAATACATCCTTCAACCCACGTAGATATCGTTCTCGCGTACTGCTCCAAACGTAGATCTTTTTCAAATCTTTTAACCTTGCCCACGATAAGCCTGAGTTGCCTAGGTTAGAGAATGTGTCTGTGCCCCCAGTGTGCAGTATTACAAAATGGGGGAATGAAAAAAAATACACTCTTCATTTTAAAAAAAAAGAACCAATTTATTTTTTCTCAAAATATTGGGTCAGCTAAGTAAACGTATATCTACGTGTGGACATTTAAAAAAAGGGTTAAAGGTTTGGGATCTTAGCTGTTTGAGTGACATCAAAATTCATATCTAAAGTGCTCTGAAAAGACAATGATTATGTATAGTGATGGTGAAAAATTAATAGTGATAAAAGGTTTTTCTTTTCTTTCTTTTGGGTCACCTGCCGGTGGAACGGTTGACGTGTTAAAAAAAATCCAATGGCAACCCCAATTATACTATCTTTGTGGCTAGGCAATATAGCTCTGTGACTTTCCATTGGGGGATGACTGCCCCCGGGGAATGTGACTTGGCTAAACTGTCATAAGGTGATTTTTTTTTTTCCCTCCGATGTTCCTAGATTATCTCTTTAAAAGTACTGGATGGGATCTGAATTCCAGGTTTTTTGCCACAGTAAATCCATTCAGTGGCTTTGGGCCCCTATGGTGGTGACGCAGTAAATGATGTGCCCTAGATACATGTAAAATGGGGTAGCTGTTGCCTTATGATGGGCTATGTGTGTGCCCTTGGCTTAAATATGTTGTACTCAGTGCTGGGGGGTGTAGGTTTACAGTAATTCTCTTGGTGATTGCTTTTTTTTTTTTAACCTGGCCATACCCCACTAGTGGGTGACCCAAATAAAAGAAACTGCCTTCTCCATCATCATTCATTCAGTTCCTGTCTTGCCCCGATAGGGGCTGACATCTCAGTTCAGATGGCTTTCCCAAAATGCAATACTCTCCTTCTTCATAGTGCAGGCACTGTCCTCCATTTCCCGGAATATAAATATGTTAAACAGTCATGGTGACATCACTTATTCCTGCACAGTCATGGTGATATGACTTATTCCTGTGTAAGGTCTTTGTACTGAAAATAATTCTTCTCTCTCTTATACGCTAACCAGAGCCTCATTCTTTACAAAAATTCTTCACTTCTTTTAGAAACCTGCTACCTATTCTGTACATTTGTAGCATCTACCACATTGCTCTTTATTACTATGTATTCTTTTCTAAATTGGTAAATGCAACAAACAATTTTTGCACTATTAAATATTGTTTCTTATATGCTTTAATGGAAAAACTTGGTCTAAAATCCCTTACCTTTCCAAAACCCTCTTTGTTCCTCTGCAATCCTACTTTGTTAACCCTTAATGGCTTTAGTAATAATTCTACCATCCCTACCTATTATACTCAACATGCTTTTTTCCCCTATATTTCTTACAATCACTCTTGTCCCCTTTTCCCTTATAAAAGAAACTATGCATCTCTCTGTCAAGCCTTGGGCACCTTTCCTTCTTTCATGCATATATGGAAGAAATACTTTAAACTAAAAAAAATTTTTTCCCCACCTGTTTTTAAATTTGTCTCAATATTATCATTTCAGCTACTTTACCCCCTTTCAGTCTACCCCACTGCCTCTTGCACTTTCCCACACTTCCATCAGGCTTTCTCTTACCCTAAAAGATTTTAAACCTCCCTACCCAGTGCATGAAATCACTGCTGTCCTTTCTTCATCAACATTTAACAGCTCCTAAAAAATATTCCCTCCTTCCCAGCCTCCACTTCCCCACCTTACATTTTCCCCTCTTCCCAAATCTCCATCCAAAACCTTTTTTTTTATTCTCAGAAATTTTTACCTACTCTTTCATTGGGTCCCCTTTTTTGTCTTTGGCACCCTTTTAACCCCTCTGTTTCTCTCCTTATATTTTACGGATTGATATCACTTCTTTTTTTTCTTTCTTTCAATAAACCAGTCATATTTCACTTAGGCAGGGTGGCCCAAAAAAAAAAAGTTTCTTTTTTTTAACTTTAGTAATGTATACAGGAAAAGGGGGTTCAAGCCTCTTACGACACGCAATGCTTACGGGGGGAAGAATTCTGTTCCACTTCCTCATGGAGAAAAGAGGAAAAAAACAAGAACAAGAATAGAAAAAAATAGAAGAAAACCTAGGGGGTTTTGTGTACAGTGGAACCCGAGTTTGAACCCCTTTTCGACTTCGAACGTTCGAGTTTGAACGCTGTTTTCAAACAAATTTTGCCCCAAGTATCGAATGTGCCCTGTGTTTGAACCATGTGCGTACCCGGACCTGTCCGCCCGGTGCCTGCGTGCCTGCCCGTGCAGGCGTCATGAGTCAGCCCTAGCTTTTTTTATCCCCCAGTGAACATTACCTGGTTATCTAAACATTTCAAAATTTAAATTTAAATTATGTTTGGAGCTTGTTCATTAAGTGCGACTGTGAAATAAGTTCCTAGGGTACCCCTGTGGTAAAGAAAGTGAAAACACCATAGACATGAAGAAGGAAATAGTAAAAAAAATACGAGTGGTGTGCGACTTGTGGAACTTGCCAGGATGTGTGAAAAAAGAAAATTTAAAAATCGCTTCTATGAGTAGGGGCAGTGGCAGTGTAGAATGTTGGAGTTTTGTAAACAAACCAGTTTTTGGGATGTTACCAACCTGGACCGAATCGATTATTTCCTCCGTCAAGCCGACTGGGAAAAAAATCTCATATTTATGTTAATTTATATGTTTATATGTTACGTAGCGTGTTTATTATTAATTTTGAAAAAAAAATCATAAATGGTTAAAAAAAAATGTCTATATTAATGTTTTATATGCCTCAGAGTGATTATTATTGTGTTATTATTATCATTATTAATGCCCCCAGAGTGATTATTATTGTGTTATTATTATCATTATTAATATGGCATTTCAAGACTAGCAACACACCTTTGTGATTTTAATGTGTTCCCGCACACCAGCACAGGCGCAAGTTGGAGGGTTTTAAAACAGTTAAGTTCAGTGACAAAGTGTGGGATTAAGGGGGGTGAGGAATTAGCGATAGAAAAAAAGGGCGAAACAAAAAAAACTCCTGACAGCATAAGGGAGGGTCTGCCTATCTTCTGCAAGGTATATAAAAGGTGTACGTACACCTGTTCATTTTTACATTATGGTTTTCTTATGAAAAAAAGTGATCTAATAGTTAGCATTACAAACTCCGTTTTCTCTTATACTAACACGTCTGAAGGAGGAAAGAATGGGAAAAATGTTTTCATAGCTGGAGCAAGAATCCCCCCCACCACCGTCCTCCCATGCCACCCATTTAATGACATACATATTTTATTCATTTTAGAGTGTATATCAGGTTTTTTTGTTATTTATATTGTTTATTATGTCACATTAGATGAATTGTGATAAATAAGCTGTCGAGTTGATAATAGCGTCATAGTGAGTACAGTGGACCCCCCTTTTTTGAACAAAATTCATTCAAAGCCTGCTCAAGTGTCATTACCCAGCAATTTACTTCCTTAGAAATAATGTACGTAGGTTAGTCTATTTTAGACCCCAAAAATACACTTCCACAAGCACTTACAATATTATACAGTACTTACATAATTGTACGATTTCAGGTTTGTTAGCCGGGGGTCCCCCTGTACTATTTTGTCATGCCTCCTGACAGCAGGACAGGTTTAAATTTGGTTTTAAATTTTTTATGAAAAAATTTTCTTCGAGTTTTGAACGTTTGAGTTTAGAACAAACTCCTGGAACGGATTAAGTTTGAAACTCGGGGAAACACTGTATATCAGTGGACCCCCGGTTTGTTCACCTCCAAACTCGAACAATTATGTAAGGTAAAATTTTTGTAAGTGCTTTTGTAAGTGTATTTTGGGGTCTGAAATGACTAATCTAATTTACATTTTCCTTATGGAAACAAATTCGTTGGTAACGGCACTCAAACAGCATTCAACGAAAAACCAGGGGCCACTGTACAGTGGGCCCAGTTTAGATAATTCTTTCCCAAAAAAGGGTGCTCAAGTGTCATTGCAGCAATTTTTTTCCCTTGGGGAAAAATGTCAAGTAGGTTAGTCCATTTCAGACCCCAAAAAAACACTTACAAAAGCACTTACAATATTACACTTACATAATTGTACGATTTCTGAGGTGCTCGTAACTCGGGGGTCCTGTATATGCTTATACATGCAAGTGTAGTGTAACCTAAGTGTAAGAAGCATGATGTACCTGAAATCTTGCATGTTTATGAGACAGAAAAAAAACACCAGCAATCCTACCATCATGTAAAACAATTACATTACTAAAATTTTTAAAAAGGGGGAAAATTTTGTTTTTTTTTGGGTCACCCCTGCCTCAGTGGGATATGGCCAGTTTGTTGAAAAAAAAAGACAACACAGAAATGAATTAATGGGTTTAGCTAAATCCTGAAAAAACAGTATGAAGACTAATAATTTCTTCACTAACTTTGCCCCTCTTTCACTTTTCAGTGGACCCCGGTTTTCGTACTGCTCCAAACTCGAACAATTATGTAAGTGTATTTTTGTAAGTGCTTTGGTAAGTGTATTTTTTGGGGGGCTAAAAAGGGCTAATCTAATTTACATTATTCCTTATGGGAACAAATTTTTTTTGTCGGGGACTTGAACAGCATTCTGGAACGAATTAATTTGTAAACTGGGGGCCACTGTATATTAATCAACGCAAATCTTTTAAACTTCAAAAAAGAAAAAGATAACATGCCCATGCATGCAACACTTTGCTGATGACCTGTGCTTTTGGGAGATTCTGAAGAAAGCTGCAGAGGTTGGTGGATAATTTGGTAGGGTGTGTAAAAGAAGAAAATTGAAAGTGAATATAGGAAAGAGTAAGGTGATGAGGATAACAAAAGAATAGGTGACGAAAGTTGGATATCAGGTGGAGGAGAAAGTATGGAGGAGGTGAATGTATTCAGATATTTGGGAGTGGACATGTCGGCGGATGGGTCTATAAAGGATAGGTGAATCATAAATTGATGAGGGAAAAGGGTGAGTGGAGCACTTCGGAATCTGTGGAGACAAGAACCTTGTCTATGGAAGTAAAGGGAATGTATGAAGTATAGTTATACCAACGCTCTTATATGGGTGTGAAGCATGGGTGATGAATGTTGCAACGAGAGAAGGCTGGAGGCAGTGGAATGTCATGTCTAGGTCAATGTGTGGTGTGAATATAATGCAGAGAATTCGGAGTTTGGAATTAGGAGGAGTGCGGATTACCAAAACGATTGTCCAGAAACTGAGAGGGGTTGTTGAGTGGTTTGGACATGTAGAAGAATGGAACGAGACAAGTGACTTCGAAGTGTATAAATCTGTAGTGGAGGGGAAGGCGGGGTAGGGTCGGCCTAGGAAAGGTTGGAGGGAGAGGGGTAAGGAGTTTTGTGTGCGAGGGGCTTGGACTTCCAGCAAGCATGTGTGAGCGTATTTGATAGGAGTGAATGGAGGCATATGGTTTTAATACTTGACGTGCTGTTGGAGTGTGAGCAAAGTACATTTATGAAGGATTCAGGAAACCGGCAGGCCGGACTTGAGTTCTGGAGATGGGAAGTACAGTGCCGGCACTCTGAAGGAGGGTGTTAATGTTGCAGTTTATAACTGTATGAAAAGCACCCTTCTGGCAAGACAGTGATGGAGTAAAGGTGATGAAAGTTTTTTTTTTTTCGGGCCACCCTGCCTTGGTGGGAATGGGCCCGATGTTTTTAAAAAAAAAAAAAATCTATCAAATGAGACCAAGAAAACGAAAATACAACCATAAATACTATACGAAAATACACTGCAAAGTCGCTTTTTTTAAACCAAAAACCCCGGTCAAATTTTTCTCATTGTGCACTGCATGCTGCAGGTTTTTTTTATACTGCACACTGCCCAAAATCAGACCCATTCTCTCACATGTAGGCCTCCAGCTTTCTCCTGCTAAATTTTGGCGCTAAAATTTTGTGTGTATAAGTCGTGACCGACCCTGGCTTTTAAAGGGCGTACATGCCATGACCGACCCTAAAAGGGGTTTAAAACGAGGAGCTTAGATTCAGATGAAATCTCAGAGGTCTTTAAAAGTGCAGATGTATCCCCTCCTCAAAAAGGGGCAGCAGAGCTATGGTAGAAACATTACAGAAAGTAGCACCAACATCAAAACATCATAAAAGTCTTTGAATGGGTGTGATATGCCATCTTACTGTTTTTACTGAAGCATACAACCTACATGCCCCGGGTCCGGGAATTTAGAGAAGGAAGATCATGCTAGTCCCAGCTGTTAGAGCATTGTAATGAAATCATTGGGGCTTTGTAAGAAAATTGAGGTGCAGGGGTGGTTTCCCAAATTTTTTCCAAAGGCAAATGTGACCACAGAGTGATAGCCCATAAAATGAGGTCAACAGGTATAAGAAAAATGGTAGGGGAAATGCGCTTTTAAAATTTTCAAAAAATCGGACTGGTAGTAAACAAAACGGGAGTCTCAGCAAAAGTTTAGTACCCCAGGAAGTGTCTTAGCACCTTTACTGTTTCTCATCCCCATAACAGACTGAAAAAAAGTACAGTGGTACCTCGAGTTACGATATTTTCGTTGAGAATGCTGTTCAAGTGCCATTCCCAAAAATTTACCCCCATAAGGAATAATGTAAAATAGACTAGTCCTTTTACCCCCCCAAAAATATCTTACAAAAGCTTTTTAAAAAAATAAACTTAAAAAGGCGATTTTGGGGCCATCGTAACTCAGGTACCACTGTACTAGTCAGACCCAATATCATCCATTGATGGACAATACCTAAATATTATGAAAATCACCTTAGTAGAAAAAAGAAAAATTACAATCAAATATTAAAAAAAGTCTTTTAATGGGTAAATAAAAATAACCTGGTCATTGGTGACATTTTTAAAGCTGCTTTGATTGGAAACACAGTACAGGCAGACCATCACATAAAACATAAGATACAGGCAAATGACTTAGAAATAGTAATGTAAAAATAATAATGTCAGATAATATAAAGCAAATGCAGCAGAAGCCAGAAAAAATGATAGGTTTCATTATTAAAACTTTATGAAAATGTGAAATAATGCTAGTGATGGTACTAGCAAATCACTTGTGCTCTAATGTATATAATATTCTCTTTCTTACAGCTCCATTCAAGGCAGAAGAGATATAAAAGTTGAAAAAAAGTGCAGGTTTTCTACTGCCTGCATCGAGTCAATAAAACATTTAAATTACTGGGGGTGCTGCAAATGTGCTTGGGATGTGCTCCCAAAGGGGTGAAGAAAAAGAGTAATAATAATACAGGCAGGGCCCTGATTAAAACAGCAGGTTAGGTTCTGGGCTACTGCCCAAAAAACAAAAATTGCTGTAGGGGGAAGCATAGCCTTTTTCATTTTCAGATTTTTATAAAAGCATGATAACATGTTTACACTATGATATATTAAGTGAGCAATAGAGCTGGGTCTAAAAATGCATATACAGTAAAACATTACTTACCTTAAAATATTTTGTCCTTAGCTTATGGGGGTGGTGAATATATTTACGTATTGTGGGGAAAATGGAATAAATGACAAAGAGTATAAGTGAAAAACCACTACATTAGCGAACTGCTGTTGAAACGAAAACGCTGAAAAGTGGGGTTCATCTGTAAATGATTAATATCTTGATTTCAGAAAGGTGAAGACTTGTACACATAGTGTTTTTAATAACTATACATATGCATATGTTGGTTTACTTGTTGCTACTCCTAATATCAAGTTTTCATGGGTGCAACATGGTAGAAAGGGACAGAAAATTATTGGTCAAATACTTCTTTTCCTGCACCTGCTCCTGTCTAAAATAAGTGCAGATGAAGAAATTTAAAAAGTTTATAGCTTTTGGTGTGATATCAATAATTTCCATTTCTTGGAATGCTGCCTTTTGACAATTGTCACTTTTCAGTTTTAATATTTTTTGTTTTGCATGAAGGGAAATGTCATAAATTTTTTTACAATGGGATTTTCAGTTCCCCCTTTTGTGACTTATTCAGCATCTGATGGATATTATATTTTTTAAAAAAGGTAACTGTGATGGGAGCTCCAGAAATAATAAGTGCAGAAATCAGTCCCAAGGCCTTAAATGATGAGTGGAACATCAAGTATGATAGTTGCAGCAAGTGGCTCCCCAGTCACCCAAAAGCTGCTCTGGGTCAGTCCCCAGCTTCTGGGGGGGGCCCTTTTCATCAAGCTCACCAAATCAAGCCTCCATCAGTCCTTCGCAAATCCCGTTGAAGGATTGTTTTTTTCTGGGTCCCCTTTTTTATAAATCATATTATGGTATGTATTGTTAAAACAAGGTATGTAATCCCTTTTATATGTATAAATGAGACATATGCAATCTTAGGTCACTTTTTTTTGGAAGTGTTTTACCCATTAGGAGTTTTAGCAATCTAGTACAAACAAAAGTAGGTAAATGTATACAGTAGATCATTAGATAACACGGTAGTTACGTTCCTGAAAAAAAGGTGTAATCAAAATATTGTGTAAACTGAACAGAAGAACATATGAGAAAAATAGGGTTACGTTCATTAAACCTCCAAAAAAAAAAAACAACCATATTTTTATAGGTCTCTTGAGTGTAAAAAACAATATGATGATAATGTAATTAAAGGTTGATATGGTGATGTGTCAAAAATCCTTCAACCCACAGCTCTGCTAGCAGACAGAGGTACTTTATTGTCTGGTTGTCCTAATTTTTTGCAACTGTATGAGGGGTTTTAAAGGAAAGGTTAGAGTGGTTGGGGTGTACATGGAGGAGTTAGAGCAGTTGGGGTGAGTGGGTTTGGCGTGGGGTGGTGGACCGGGGATGGGGATTGAGGGACTGCTGTTGTGGGAAGTGAAGTCCAAATGTTAAAGGGTGGGGCAGGAGCTGGAAGCTGGTGCTAGGAGGGGGAAGGGTGCTGGGCAATGGAGGTGGAGTCTGGAAACATAGGGGGGTATGTGGGTGGAGTGTTGGTGGTGGTGGACTGGGTGGGTGGGGGTGTGGATGTTGGTGTGGGTGTGTGGGGTGGTGAGTGGCTACATGACTTAGGTGTGTCATGTCATGTAGTGTGTCATGACAGTTTCACACCCATGTGGGTGTGAAGCTGTCGGTGAATAGTATGGGTGAAAGGTGTGGTTGTTGGTGGCCCAGTGTGGATGTTGACTGGATGATGATTGACTGGATGTGTGAATGTGTGGTTGGTGGTGTAGGCAGTAATGAGGGGGGTGATTAGGTATGTGGGCGGTGTGTTAGGGTGAAAGGCCAGGTAAGGTAGGGGCGTGGGGTCATGGGACTGGGCAAAATGTGGTCTTCAGGTGTGGGTGTGGTGTGTGCCAGGGGAGTATGGGTGGGATGTGTGGGGTGGTTGTTGTTTGGGGATGGTGAGTGAAGTCATGGGCAATGAGGAAGTTGTAGGGGTGGCGGTTTTGGAGGGAACCCCACACTTTCCCCCCCTTTTTCCCCCAAACGCTTCCCCTCACCTGCATATCCATCCCACCTGCCCCCCCTACACCAGTTCCAATCGACCTCATTTCAGTTAAAATGGAATTTAAAACAGTGAAGGGAAACTGGGCGGCAGTGACAGCACCCGGGGGGCCCCTCTCGCCCGCCAGACCTTCCTCATCCTTCTTCCCCATTTCCTTGTCTTGCTCACTAGCTAACATGCTTCCACCCAAACCCTGCTCCACCCCCTATCCATTTCATACCCATTTGCTCAAGCGTTCCCCCCCACTAGTCCATAAGACAATGGGTTCACTCTGAGGCTGACTGTGAGGCAGGGGGGAAACCGGCTCTTCCAAATTTTTCCCTATGTGCTCCACAGGTGCCAATTTTTTATGCATTACACTAAATCCCAATTTTGCAAGATGTGTTGAAGAAAACAGTAACAGATTAACACAAAGTAGGGAGTTGTCACAGTTGCTCTTTGCTGATGACACTGTGCTTTTGGGGATTCTGAAGAGAAGTTGCAGAGGTTGGTGGATGAGTTTGTAGGGTATGTAAAGAAGGAAATTAAAAGTGAATATAGGAAAGAGTAAGTGATGAGGATAACAAAAAAATTAGATAACGGAAGATTGGATATCAGATTGGAGGGAGAGAGTATGGAGGAGGTGAATGTGTTCAGATATTTGGAGTGGATGTGTCAGCAGATGGTATATGAAGATGAGGTGAATCATAGAATTAATGAGGGAAAAAGGTGAGTGGTGCACTGAGGAGCTTGTGGAGACAGAGAACTTTATCCATGAAAGCAAAGAGGGGAATGTATGAGAGTATAGTTATACCAACACTCTTGTATGGGTGTGAGACATGGGTTGTGAATGTTGCAACAAGGAGAAGGCTGGAGGCAGTGGAGATGTCATGTCTGAGGGCAATGTGTGGTGTGAATATAATGCAGAGAATCCATAGTTTGGAGATTAGGAGGTGTGGATTACCAAAACTATTATCCAGAGAGCTGAGGAGGGTTATTGAGATGGTTTGGACATATAGAGAGGATGGAATAAAATAGAATGACTTCGAGAGTGTATAAATCTGTAGTGGAGGGAAGGCGGGGTAGGGTCGGCCTAGAAAAGGTTGGAGGGAGGGGTAAAGGAGGTTTTGTGTGCTGAGGGGCTTGGACTTCCAGCAAGCATGTGTGAGCGTTTGATAGGGTGAATGGAGACAAATGGTTTTAATACTTGACGTGCTGTTGGAGTGTAGGCAAGGTAACATTTATGAAGGGTTTCAGGGAAACCGGCAGGCGACTTGATTCCAGGAGATGGGAAGTACAGTGCCGGCACTCTGAAGGAGGGGTGTTAATGTTGCAGTTTTGTAGCTGTAGTGTAAGCACGCCTCTGGCAAGACAGTGATGGAGTGAATGATGATGAAAGTTTTTCTTTGTCAGCCACCCTGCCTTGGTGGAAACGGCTCATGTGTTAATAAAAAAATAAAGATTGTTTGTCATCAACAGTCTACTGTAGTAGTGTGGAGGTCAGTTGTAGAATAGTAGGGCACTTTGGTTGCTAGGTTTGGTCTTCACTTTTGGTCTGCCTCCAGCAGCAACAGCCTGGTTGATCCGGCAGAAGCTTACCAGGCAGCCTGGCCCATGGCAGGAGTAGAGAGTGTATACTCGAAACTCTTCAAGTATATCAAGAGTATATCTCATTACCCTTTCAAAGGCGTTTATGATTTGCAACGTTAGGGCTACTGGTCTGTAATTTTTGGCTATTGCTCTGCTGCTTCCTTTATACAAAGAGAGCTATGTCCGCCTCTTTAACCCTTTGAGGATCGGTCACGTACTGTATGCTCTTAGCAGCCAGAGTCGGTCACGTCTGTACGCAAAATTCTAGCGCTTCAAGATCTGGTGGAAGAAAGCTGGTAGGCCTACATATGAAAGAGATGGGTCTGGTGGTCAGTGTGCGCAGTATAAAAAAAATCATGCAGTGCATAATGAGAAAAAAACCTCCACCTTTTTTTGGTTGAAAACAGCGACTTTGCAGTGTATTTTCATATAGTATTTATGGTTGTATTCTTGTTTTCTTGGTCTCATTTGTAAATTAAGATATATTACATAAATAGGATGATTTAGTTGGTTTCATAATAAAAAGTACCTTGAAATTGAGCTCAAAGTAGTGGAAATGTTTTTTTTTGCCGATGTTCGAAAGTAAAAAAAATATGCCCGCGCCAATAATCAACTGGTTATTAGTATTCTTTAAACCGGTTTTTTTTATACCATACCAGTAAATCTTCTATTTTTTTTAGAATAAAAAATTTAAAGTGGGAAAACAAGAGTAAAATTAAAAGGGGGCCCGGAAGTGACTAATAAACAGGAAAATGTTATTTTAGTGCCGGAATGTCAGTCTTGTTTATTCTGGACCCTATTTTGAAAAGGATCTTTCAAAATTTGTGTGGTGGAAAATTCCAATTTTGACCACATTTTTCGGTAGTTGA
Source organism: Cherax destructor (assembly GCA_009830355.1). Lineage (NCBI taxonomy): Eukaryota > Metazoa > Arthropoda > Malacostraca > Decapoda > Parastacidae > Cherax > Cherax destructor. The sequence goes on along the minus strand of WNWK01011078.1, from coordinate 11,092 downwards.
AATCGGTAAATGGGGGGTTTCTTTTCTCTAATTGATAGAACAAATGGGTTCTGGAAATAGCTATGATTTTAGTCGACTGGAAATTGAAACTGGCTGAAAATGGGCTCAAAATGGGGGAAAATTGCGATCGTAAATATCATTGAGGCTAACCATTGAGGCATAATTCCATAAGTTTTCCATCAAATTTCCTTTTGGCATCATTACCATCGGGGAAAAAATTTTATCTTTCATAAAAAAAATTTTTTTTTTTTTTTTTGACAAGGGGGGGTTCAGGATCGGGTCTTGACCCTCAAGGGTTTAAAATTTGGGGATTTCACTAGATCAAAACTCTTCCCAAGAATACAAATGCTTGAACTGTGGTTTTTCACACTTCTTTATAAATATAAATAAAATTATGAACCCTGCCCCAATGAAACATGAGTTGGCATGTTTTCTTTTTCTTTTTGATTCTTCAGGATTTGTACTTCAGTTATGTGATCTGTGTGACTTTCTGGGGTAATGGAAAAAGTTTTCTGTTCTCCCCCCCTGCTTTTGTTTAATGGATTACTGAACATTGATTTATATTGTCCTTTAGAATTTCACTGGGTTGAGATTGGCTCCTGGGTTTAATTTCTCTGGCTTTTTTTGAGGGTGTTTATTCAGCTCCGGGTTCTTTTATGCCCCCTAATTTTTGGGGCTTTTGAGCCAGCCCCTGGTTCTGCTACTTACCTGCTGTGTTTAAAGGGGGTTGGCCATTTCCCGGGGCCTGCTATGCATCTACTACCCCACACACAATTTGTATCCTCCCCTATAATTCATTCCCACCCCTATAATTCATTCACACCCCCCTTTTTTTTTTTTATCAGGGAAAAAAACCCTTTTAAAACAGTTTTGATTTAACCTTTTCACTTTGTAAAAAATAAAATGCTGACAGTGATGGATTTAAAAAATCTTTCTGAAATGTGAGAATCTTTTTCTGAAGGAATGACCAAAAATGCAAAATTTGATGGAGGGTTATGGAAAAATAGTAAAGTTAGGGTTTTGGGGTGCAGTTATCACAGTGGTGATTTCACCCATTTTGAGTTTTTTTAAGCCAATTCCATTCCTCAATTCAACCAAATTCCTGGGTATCTCTCAAGTATTTCTTCTGTTGTATTGATTGAGTGCAGAAGCTGCTCATTCAGTTATCAGAACTATTATAAAATGCATAGAAATCAAAATTTTGGGCCCAAATTTACAAAAAATTTGACAAATTTTCCCTTTTTTTCAAGCCCAAAAAATAAACATTTTGGCATTCCAGCCACAAAAGTAACATATCCTCTGATCTCCTCCCTCAAATCTTTCCTAGAACCTTACCCTCTTTTTTTAAATCCATCATCACACAAAAAATAAAAAAGTTTTCCCTTTTTCTTTTTTTAAAAAATATAACAAAATTGATTGGTCAGGGTTTTAAAAGCTGTCACAAAAATTTAAAAAGAAGACCTAGAAAAAACCCATAAAACAGATTAGAGGGGGTACGTTTCCTCAGGAAAATCACCAAAAATCTAATTTTTCCCACTATAGCCTTTTTCAAGCTATTTCCAGTCCTAAAACCACCAAAATCACCCCCCCCTTTTTTTACTAGTATGTCTTCCATTTTATTAACTGATACCAAGAAACAACCAAAAAAAAACCCCAAAAAACTACCCAAAAAACACCTAAAAGTCGATTTTTTAAACCACACAAGTTCAAAGGTTTGCTTTTCCCAGAATACTGCATGAGGGAAATTTTTTTTTTTGTTATACTGTGCACACTCCCCAAATAGACCCATTACCCTCATTCTTTAAATTTTCCTCCAAATATATTTGAGGTTTGGTCTAAAAGGGCAAAATTTCAGTAACAGATCTCATGGGAGCAGTGAAAGGGTTAATATAATGGAAGGATGACTAGAAGGAACCCCTGTAATGAAAAGGCCCGTAATTTGCTTATGAGGAGGCAGTTCTGGGGTATTTGAGTGTCTGCTCTGGTAGGAGGGAAAAGCATGTCCCGTTTGTGGTTTGAAATGCCCGACTGGGAAGGTCATTAACTGAGGAAACAATTTGGCACTAAAACTCCTTCACTTCACCTTCCACTCATTCCCCTACCTCCCCATCATTTCATCTAAATCAATGAAATTATATCTTTAATTTGCTTGATTACAGTTTTCCCACCCGGGGGGAAGTCTTTCCATCAAGAAGCTGGGTGCTGAGGGACAAACAGTGGCAACTTGGCACTCTTAAATTGCTAACTTTTAAAAACTGCCTTTGCTCAAGCTGAAAACATATTGTCATTTTTCCATTATACATAATAATAACTATTGCATTAAGGGGATAAATTTACAATATATTTACAACTTGGCTTTCAGTTTTCTATTTTTTCTTTCTTCTTTCATAACACAAAATAAGTTTTTTAATCTTCAAAAAAACTTGTATGATGGCACTTTTCAAATTTTTGCGGGCGTATTTTTAAAAAAGGAATGCAATCTTTTTTTATATTTTGCCCAGTTGTTAAACTAACGGTTGATCTCTATAAAATAGGTATTTTGTGTAAGTTAAACATTCTTTGTTGGAAAATAAACATTTTATATTTTTTTGTTTTCATTTAAACATATTTTCAGAGCCCAATTTTGACATGTTTAAGAAATAGGGAAAAAATTCTGTATAATGTTTAATAAAAATAGTGTTCTTTTCCCAATCCTTACAGTCGGGGTCCAGCATTTCTCTTGTGTTTGGTTGTTTAAAAACATATTATTTTTTCCTTTCATATCCATGGGGAAGTGGAATAAGAATCTTTTCCCCCTAACCATGTGTGTTGTAAAAAATCAACTAAAAAGCCGGGGGAGCTGTAACCCCCTTTTTCCCGTTTCTTACTAAAAAGAAAAAAAGAAAACCGTCAAAGTGGGATTTTGAAATTGGGGGATGTTGTCGAATAAAGAAAGAGATGATTGTAGATGTTTTGAATGAAAAAAAAGCTGGATGTCCCGGCTTTGTGAAAAACTGAAGGGGGAGGTTTCAGTGGGGAGAAATAAATGGGGTTAGGTCAGGGGGGTTTTAAAAAAGGGTTTGAGCTAAAGAAGGGGTAATAATGCTGAATAATCAGTTATGGCAGGTAAAAAAAGGGAATATAAATGTATAAATTAAAGGGATTATGGGGAGTAAAAAAAAAGTTGGATTGAAAAGTGGGTTATAGAAAGTGTTTTACCTGGAGAAAGAAAGTGTGAGGAGAGAAAAATTTTGGGGAAATGTTGGTGAGTGTGTGGGGAGTTTTGAACCAAGTGGGGGAAAGTTTGGGGTTTGGGGGATCTTTGCTAAAGTGGGAAAAAATTTGTGGGGGGATAGTAGGTTTTTGGGGGGCCCAAAATGAAAAGGGGGAAACCATTAATTGGCTAGGAAAAGGGGTTTGGTAATAATAATAATTTTTATGAAAAGAGGAAAAAAAAAAAAAAAATATTGGGTGTGTAAAGGTAGAAAGTTAAAAGTAAAATAGATAAAGTAAGGTGATGAGGGTTAAAACGATTTAAAAAAAGAAAAAGGGATATCACATTGGAAAAAATTATGGAAGAAAAAATTTTTTTTAGATATTTGGGAGTTGCGTGTCAGCGGTGGGTTTATAAGGATGGGTTACCATAAATTGATGAAGGAAAAAGGTGAGGGGTCGTTGAGGTACGGGAAAAAAAAACGTTATCCATGGAGGCAAGAAAAGAGTTAGTGGTATCAACTCTTTATGGGGTGAAGCATGGGTTTCAAATACCGGAGGAGGCTGGAGGCAGTGGGGTGTCCTTCTAAGGGCAATGTGTGGTGTAAATAATGGGAAAAATTGGGAAAGTGGAAATTAGGAGAAAAGGGGTGGGGTTACAAAAAAGTATTTGTCAGAGGGGTGAAGAGGGGGTTTTTGAGGTGGTTTGGTCATTTAAAAGAATGGATCAAAGTAGAATGACTTGGGAGCGTTAAATCTGTAGGGAAGGAAGGCGGGGGAGGGGGTCCCAGAAAGGTTGGAGGAAGGGGGAAAAAGGTTTTTTGGGCGAGGGCTTGGACTTCCAGCAAGCATGTTTGAGGGGGTTAATGGGTGAAAGGAGCGAATGGTTTTGGGACATGACGATCTGTTGGGTGGGCGGGTAACATTTTTTGAAGGGGTTCAGGGGGAAACCGTTAATTGATTTAGTTGGACTTGAGTCCTGGAAATGGGGTCTGCCTGCACAAAAGGGGGGGTCTGGGATAGTGACGCTGGGAGGGACAAATTTTCAGCTTTATTTACTCCTCTGCAAAGACGGGTTATGTATAGTGTGGTGAAAGTGTTGAATGATGATGAAAGTATTTTCTTTTTGGGATTTTCTTTTTTTGGGGTCCCCCTGCCCGGGTGGGGGGCGGCGACTTTTGAAAAAAAAAAATGTATTTATAGATGGGGTTGAAATTGAAGTGAATGCTGGGTTTTGGGAGAAGTGGGAGTTTAAAAAGAAAAAGAATCTAATACAAAATGGGGAATTTGTGAATTAATAAATTTTAAAACCACTGTAAAAAGTCATAAAACCCTGCCAAATAGAGGAAAATTGAATACAGTGGAACCTCTTTAGAACAGCTCTGTACTCGAACAATTCATTCAATGCTTTTTTTGGGGAAAAAAACACTTGGTATCGCCCTTTTCTTGGTAAAACAAAAGATGCCCGAAATGTCATCATCCCAAAAATCCGCTGAACTTCACTGTAAACTATTTCATGTTTTTCTTTTTTTTTTTATTATTTGTATAAATAAGTCACCATCCTAAATTAGTATAACAGTCAACCCAAAAAAAAAAATTGGTTGGTATGTTTGCCCTGATGTAAACACCGCCCCCCCCTCCATATAATATGCCTTTTATTATTAATTTCTCGTCTTTATTGTGCTTCTGGCTATCTATTGTGTTTCTGATATAAAGTTGGGAAAAAATGTGATGAAAACCCTTTATTACAAATATTAGGTAATTTGGGGAGGGGTGGGATTAATTATTGGGAATTAAATCAAAAGGGGAGTTAACGTTATTTTTGCATGATACTGTTTATGGGAATTCAAAAGAAAAGTTGAAAAGGTTATGGAGAGTTTGGGAAGTGTGTAAAGGTAAAAAGTTGAAAGTGAACATAGATAAGAGTAAGGTGATGGGGTATCAAATGTTTTAAATATAAAAAAAATTGGATATCACATTGGAGAGGTTATGGAAGGAAATTTTTTCAGATTTTGGAGTTGCGTGTCAGGGATGGGTTTATGAAGGATGAGGTTAAAATAAATTGTGAAAAAAGGTGAGGGGGTTTTGAGGTATCTTGGAAAAAACTTTCCATGGAGGCAAAAAAGGAATGTCAAAAATTTGGTAAACACTCTTTTTGGGGGTGTGAAGCATGGGCTGCAAATGCTACAGCGAGGGGGGCTGGAGGCAGTGGAGATGCCCTGTCAAAGGGCAATGGTGGTGTAAATATTATGCAGAAAATTCGGAATGGGGAAATTGGAGGTGTGGAGTTACTAAAAGTATTTTAAGGGGGCTGAATGGGGGTTGTTGAGGTGGTTTGGTCTTTTAGAGAGAATGGATCAAAGTAGAATGACTTGGGGGGCTTTAAAAATCTTAGGGGAAGAAGGGGGGGGTAGGGTCGTCCCGAAAGATTGGGGGGGGGGGTAAAAGGGGGGGGCGGGGCTTGGCTTCCACAACATTTTGAGCGGTTTGATAGGAGTTAAAGGAGCGAAAGGTTTTTTGGGGCCTGACGATCTGTTGGGGTGTGAGCAGGGGTAACATTTTTTGAAAGGGTTTAGGGGAAAACCCGTTATGATTTAGTTGGACTTGAGTCCTGGAAATGGGGAAATAAAACCCCACTTTAAAGGAGGGGCTGGGATAGGCACGGGGGGGACTATTCTCAGCTGTTGTATCTGACACCTCTAAAACGTATTTTGGATTAAATGTTGTGTTGAAAGTATTTTTTTTTGGGGGTTTTCTTTCTTTTGGGTCCCCCTCCCTGGTGGAGCGGCCGACTTGTTAAAAAAAAAAAAAAAAATATTCAAACCACCTGTTGCGTGTATTGGCCCGTAACATGATTTGTTTCTCTTGAACATCAGCAAAAAAAAAACTTTTCCGCTATTTTGGGTCAATTTCAGGTCAGTGGACCCCCCTAGAACCTCCAAACTCCCCCTTTTTTGTAAGTTTATTATTGTAAGTGCTTTTTAAGTGTATTTTGGGGGTCAAAATGGACTAATCTTTTTCATCATTCCTTGGGGGAATAAATTGTTTGGTAAACACTTGAACAGCATTCTGGAAAAAAGTGTTCGAATATCGGGGGTCCCTGTGTTTTTATTTGTAAACCATTAAAAATCATCTCTGTTTCAGTAATATATCTTTCAATCTATCAGATGAGCCCAAAGCGAGTAAATTATTAATAACCAACAAAAATACACCGCAAAGTCGCTGAAAGTGTATTTTGGGGTCTGGGATTATTCTAATTTACTTATTCATTATGGGAAAAATTTGTTTGGTACTCGAAAAATCGGCATTGAACAGCCTTCTGGAATAAATTTAAAATTCAGTACCGGGTTCCATTATAACACTCTGAAATTTGTTTATTAATAATCACAGTAAGTTTACAAATTTTCAGTAATTAAAAGATACATTATTAATGTAAAAATTAACTGCCTAGGTGCTTCCTTTTTGTATTAAAAATCTACACGCCTTAAATATAATTTCCAAAATTTTAATATTTAAAAGGCTCATATAACTAGATTTTTTTGATTTCTGTGTGATCCAAGGAAGGTGTCCTGTTTTTCTCCAAATACCTTGTGCCTCATTGTATGTGACTGGAATAGTGCAGTGTGTGGCAAAAATTTATAAAGCAGTTAAATATTAGTTTGAAGGTTTTATGGGAATAGAAGGGCATTCATTGTATCATTGGGGAAAATAATAATATCAGTTTTCAATACAAATTGTAAATTAGGGCCAAAAGTGGTCCCTTTAGTTATGGTAATTTTGAATTGCAATTTTCCCTCTAAAGGGAAAAGGGTGTATAATTTGGTTTTTTGCGCTTCTTTTTATTTTAATAATAAAAGGGGAAATTTTGTTTTGATTGCAAAGAAAAAATTTTAGATATATACAATGATTGGCCCTGGGGGGGCCTCAGAAGACAAGGGTGGGCATGAAAAGTTCTTCAAGAAGTGAATGGTGGAAGTGTGGGGGAAGGTGGGGGAAGGATGGAAGTCAGACATGAACAAGAAGTTTAAAAGACAGGCTAATTTTCTCCTATTTTCAAAAATATTCTTGTTTTTTTTTTCCCTTTTCATCTTGGGAAAGTAAAAAGAATTTTTCTTCTTCCTGGGGGGACTAATAAAGAGGGGAAATAAACTTTTCCCCTGTATAAATTACAAAAAATAAAAAGAAAAACTTTGTAAAGATGGAACCTTGAATGTGCATGGAAATAGTGCAGATGATAGAAAAGATGATTGCCAATTTTTAAAAGGGGGGTAGGGACAGTGGGGAAAAATAAAGGGAAGAATCAGAATATCTGAACTTAAAAGCTAAGGAAGGGGTAGCAATAATGTTGAAAATCATTATGAAAGGGAAGAGGTTTAAAAATATAAATTAAAAATTAGTTAAAAAAAGGGTTAAAAAAAAATGGGGTTATAATAAAATGTACATAGGGTCCTTTCTTAAAATGGGAGAAACAGTTAGGGTCGGAGGTAGTTGGGGTGCCAGGTGTAAATGATAATAGGGGGCTTTGACAACTTTGTATAGGGGTTTGGGAAAAATACATATTTAAAAAAAAAAGGGTAAGAACAAAAATGATATAGGGGATAATGACGTAATTTTTTGGACTTTCATTGGTAGATAAAAGACTGATGGATAGACTTCAGGATGTGCATGTTTATAAGGGCCACAGATATAGATCAATTTTGTTGTAGCTACAGGAGAAAGGTGGGGGGAACTGAAAAAGGGAAACAACAAGTAAAAGGAGGGGAAATTTGTAAGCTAAAGGGGGGCAGTAAGGGTAAAATAAATAACTATGTGAAAAAGATGGGAAATGAGAGGACAGTGGTCCTCGGGTTTTTTGCCCCCAAAAACATTTATGTAAATGTTTTTTTAAATGCTGTTGCAAAAGTATTTTTGGGGGGGAAATAGACCCTCGACATTAGTTTTCTTGGAAATAAATTCGTTGGGAATGGCATTAGCAGCATTCTGGGAATTTTGGGGAAAAGGGGACCACTGTATAGGAAAGGGGGGTTATGGGGTAGTTTTAAAAAAAGCAGTTTTTAGAGTGTTCAGCAAAAGTTTTGGTTACGGGAAAAGTTGGGTAAAAGGGGGAAGAAGAGATTGGGGGAATTGAAAAAAAAAGGGAGGAAAAATTGCATAGGGGTTTTTACAAAGTAAAAGTAACAAGGAGGAGAAGGTTGGAGAGAAAAAAGAGGGAAGAGTGGTGAAGAAATGTAAAAAGGGGAGCAAATAAGTGGGTGAATCATCAACAAATTTTGTTGAAATAAGAAAAAGTTTTGGGGTGGATTTAAATTGAAAGTCTGTGAAAGAATGGATTTGATAGTTAAAAAAAAGGGGGAAGATAAAAGTTAGAGGCATCGGGAAGTTGGAGGGGAAAATTTTGAGGAAATTTTAAAAGCTGATAAAGATGGGGGAAATTGTATCCCCCCCTGTTAAAGAGGGGGGGTATGTTTTTTAGTGGTTGGCACTTTTAAAAAAGTATGGGGGAGGGAAAAAGTCCTACCTAGGGGTTGGGAGAACATGCATTTTCCCCCTTGTATAAAGGAAAGGGGACAAAAAGAGTGAAAAAATTATGGAAAATAACCTGTTAGTATCCTTTAAGTTTATAGAGTTTTTTTGAAGAATTAAAAGTAAGCGAATTTTGGGGTGAAAAAAGGGGCTTTGGGAAAAGGGGGGTGTGTAGACCAATTTTAACAGGAAACACATAGGTGAACGATTTAGATAAGGGTAAGAGGTTTTTTTGCTTTTATGGTTTGAAAAGGCATATGATGGGTGGTTGGGGGGCAGTGTGGCAGATTTTTTAAATGTAGGGAAATGGAGGTGGGTTACTGAAATCAGTGAATAAAGGGGATATTGAGGCTCAGGTTAGTTTGGGGAAAGGAAAGATTATTTCCCAGAAAAAATGGCCTTAGATGGAATTGGTTACCGGGTTCAATATTTATGAGGGGGTTTGAAAAAATCTCTGAGGGAAAAAGGGTGGGTTAAAAAAGAATCTAAAAAGTTTTCACATTGGTTTGCTGATAAACTTCGGGAAATAAATGAAGTTAAAGAGGTTGTGGAAATTAGGGTTTAAAAGTAAACATAAAAAAGTGAGGTATGGAAAAAAAATTTAGGTAATGAAAATTGTTTTGATTTTGGAGTGGACTTGTCAAGATGGGCTATGAAAACGGTGAATCATAAAAAAATTTATGAGGGAAAAAAAAAGTGGTGCACTGTGGGGTCTGTGAGAAAAAATATTTTCCAAAACAAAAAAAGGAAAATAAAGTATAGTTATCCAATGATCTTATATGTGTGTAAATTTTGGGGAATGTTAACAAAAAACAGGCAGTGGAGTGTGTCTGAGGGGAAAGTGCAGTTGAATATAATGGGAAAAACCTATTTAAACTGGAAGGGGAGGGGGTTTCTAAAAATAATAGAGGGCTTGAAATGTTTTAGACATTTAGAGAGGACGGGCGAAAAAGAAGATGTGGAAGGGGGAAAATCTGTAGTGGAAGGAAGGTGGGGTGAGACTGACCTAGGAAAGGTTGGAGGGGGGGAGGCGAAGAAGGTGTGTTGATATTTGCAATTTTTTTGCTGTGTGTGGCATCCCCTGGCAAACATGGGGTGAATGATGATGAAAGTGTTTCTTCCTTTTTTGGGCCCCCCCTGCCTTGGTGGGAAAGGGTTGTGTTAATATAATAAAAAACAGACAAACACAGACAGACAGACCGAACAGCCTGCCTGCCTGCCTGCAGGAGCCAAGAAACACACAAACAAGACATAAATGAACTTCAAAAAAAAAAAAAACTATTTTTTTTCTTAGAAAATTTAGGGCAAAAACCACACCCAGTAGGGGGTCCCTACTTAAATGAAATAAAACTTACAGATGACAGAAAAAATGGTGAGATACAAGAGTATGACTCAGCATTTATGGGTTATTAATCAGACTGAACACAACCTACATAAATTTTTTTTGACCGAGACTCAAAATATGGTTAATTCAAGAATTTTGGTTAACCCTAACACCACAGGATTTTGAAAAAAAACAATAAATGACATGCCCTCTCTCTGCCCCAGGCCCCCCCCAAAATCCGTCCTTAAATATTCTATGGGGGAAGCATGACACATCATCAATAGATACAACCCCCTCCACAAAGATGACAGTAAAGTAATTCAAAAAACTACAGACCGATAGCACTAACATCCCATATCATAAAATTTTGGAGGGGTTTTAAGCAAAATGCCCCCATCGTCCCTCATTTTCAACAGGGCAACACGGGTTTTAGGCATCCTCCTGCCTTTCCCCTTCTGGACCACTATGCAAGGTCTGGATGCTGTTTAGGGTAAACAAAAAACAGATGTAGTGTAAAAGACTTTAAAAACTTTAAAAAGTGTGACCATGGGTAATAACACAAAAAGCGTGAAAAAGAATAACAGGGAAAAATTTGGTACGTAGATGGATCTATAACTTCCCGACAAATAGAACACAAAAAAGTAATAGTAAACAGAGTAAACTCCTAGGCGCCCGGGGAAAAGCTCTGCTCCCCAAAGGGACAGTACTCGCTCTATTCTTTCTCTTTCAAATAGAGATGTAAGCCATGGGTCTGTGTCTTCCTTTGCGGATGACCGTTCTTTGGGGGGCCTCCATCGAAAACCGCAAGACACGGTGGACATCAACCAAATCTTCAAATGGGCCCTCAAAACAATTGAAAAATTCAACAAAAATTTCAACACTCAGATTGGAAAACTTGGGAAAAAAAATGTATCAGGGTATGAAAATTCTAACCATACAATGGCGAAAAAAAAATGGGAAAGGGCCTGGGAGTGATAATGTCAGAGGGTCTGCCTTCAAAAACCACAACAATGTATCTTCCTCATGTGCTGGAAAATGATGGGTGGATAATGA
>WNWK01011077.1:0-66537 GCA_009830355.1 Cherax destructor | reverse complement strand
TACATTACTAAAGTTAAAAAGAAACTTTTGTTTTTCTTTGGTCACTCCTTGGTGGGAAATAGGCAATTTGTTGAAAGAAGATTTTTTTTTCAACAAGTCGGCCATCTCCCACAGAGGCAGGGTGACCAAAAAAAAGAAAATCCCCAAAAAGAAAATACTTTCATCATCATTCAACACTTTCACCTCACTCATACATAATCACTGTCTTTGCAGAGGCACTCAGATACTACAGTTTAGAATTAGTCCCTCCAAACTGTCACTATTCCAGACCCCTCCTTTAACCCTTTCAGGGTCCGTGGCGTAGTTCTACGGCTGAGTTCTGGGTCCAAACCGTAGTTCTAGGTCGTGAGCTCAGCTCACTCAGATAAGCTTTGAGTGGTAAATTTGGGCCTAGATATGGAGAATACATCTATGTGGTAAGTGTGCACCACATAAAACAAATCCTGCAGCACACAGTGCATAATGAGAAAAAAACTGAAACCGTAATTTTGATTAAAACAGCGACTTTGCAGTGTTTTTCGTATACTTTTAAAAGTTGTATTTGCAATTTTTGGTCTCATTTGATAGAATGGAAGATATATTACAGAAATAGAGATGATTTTGATTGGTTTAGTACTGAAATGGCTTGAAACTGAGCTCAAAGTAGCGGAAATGTTAAATTTTTGCCAATGTTCAAGAGTAAACAAATAACCTCACCGTTTAATCGGCCAGCTGGTGGGTCTAATATCGTTCACAAATGTGGTCATATTATTTGTACAATTATTACAATATTGCATAACAGTAAATCTTCCATTTTGTGGTTTGAATAAAAATTCATTATGTGAATAAAAATCAAAATGGAATTCATTTGTAAAGACTGAAAACATAACTAATAGAACACAGAAAATGTTAGTTTAGTGCCAGGAATGCCTGCATTGTTTATTCTGCATCCTATTTTGAAATTGGAATATTTTGAACTTTGAGTTAAATTGGCAAAATTACCAATTTCCAATCACTTTATAAAATTGCCGATGGTAAATATCGCTGACACATCAAAATTGAGAGCATAATTTCGTCATTTTCAATCAAATTTGTACTTTTGTTTTATTACCTTCAGAAAAGATTCTCTACCATTTCATAAGAAAGAATAAGATTTTTTTTTTTTTAAATTCTTGGACACTGCACCCCTTCCAAAAATGGCCTTGGACCCTGAAAGGGTTAAAGTGCAGGCATTGTACTTCCCATCTCCAGGACTCAAGTCCGGCTAAATTACGCTTAAACTGTCCACACATAGATATACGTTCACGTGCGTACTGCCCAACGTAGATCTACGTTTTATTTTTCATTCGTTCAAATTTAGCGCGATGGCCTGGAGTCGCCTAGACATGAGAGAATGGGTCTGGCACTCCAGTGTGCGCAGTATGAAAATCGGGGATGCCAGGGTACCCATGGTAGCCCCAGTTAGTTCAGCTCCATCTTGGGTAAACATCATGGCAAACCCCGTGATTCACTCACGCCTCGTCGTATTAACACTCTACTATTCCCGGAAAAGTGAAACAGAACGAGGTTAGTGGATTAGACAGTGATATAGCCACTAATAATCAAGGAATTAGTGAAACTATTGATGAGAACCCAGATGACCCTCAGCCCATCACCTCTGGGGTGACCAGTGTGGACAGTGTGGCCATACCAGACCCTCAGCCCAGCACATCTGGAGTGGCCAGTGTGGCCACAGACCCTCAGCCCAGCACCTCTGGGGTTGCTAGTGTTGCTACCCAAAGGTAACTCCGCAAGAGGAAATTATCATTTTCCATGTGTTATGGTGACGATAGTGAAAGTGATATAAGTGATGATGATGAAATCGATTTTATGCCCATAGACGATTCGTTGAGTGACAGTGATTATCATTATTCCCCAGTGAAACGTACTTTTGGGCGTCATAACCTACATTCAGGCAGTGTGCCATATGCAGTCAGAGGCAAGGGTCTTAGCAGGTCACGTTCCAAAACCCCTGCCACTGACAGTGATAGTGATAATGAAGGAGAGTATGCTGGGATGGAGGAAGAAGTGGTGGGTGGCACGATGCCTGGACCACATGGCGCGGTGTGTGGACAAAGGACCACGCGGCACCCTCTCAAGCATGTGCTGGCCCCACTCCCGTCCCTCCTCCTGCTCCCCCACGTTCCATGCCACAGGCCCACCCTGCGCCAGCTGATCGTGAATGGAATTGGACTAAACATACACCATTCGTGACACATCCTTTCAATTTTGATGGCAGTGGAAGTGGCATCATGCCACACTGTCCCATCACTGATGAGTCTACAGAGTTAGACTATTTTCAACTATACTTTGATGAGCTGATAATGAAACTGATTGTTACCCAGACCAACCTGTACTACCAGTATACAAAGGACCATGTAGATGTTACAGAATCGTCACGGCTGCGCAGGTGGAAAGATACAACTGTGGCTGAAATGTATTTATTCCTTGGCACTGTCATGCTTATGCCACATACATATAAGAACAATATAGCAAACTACTGGTCCACAGACTGCTTCATTAGCACTCCAGTCTTTCGTGACCTCCTTCCCTGCAACAGATTCCTTCTGTTGCTAAGAATGTTGCATTTCTCTGACAGGAATACACCAAACCGAAATGACCTCCTCTACAAAATCCGGGAATTGTTTATGTATGTCAAGGAAAAATTCAGTGCCTACTTTTATCCATTCAAGAACATTGTTGTTGATGAGTCCTTGGTTCTGTTCAAGGGACGACTGTCATTCAAACAATATATACCAAGCAAACGTAATCGCTTTGGTATAAAACTGTTTGTTATGTGTGACTGAGACTGGTCTTGTGTTGGATGTCATTATCTACACAGGTAAAAATACACTCGATGATACCAGGCGCATGTTGGGCATTTCCGGTGATGTTGTTCGCAAGATGATGCAGCCATACCTTGGCAAGGGTCATACATTGTTCACAGACAACTGGTACACAAGCCTTATGCTCGCTGATTTCCTACGTGTGAACAATACTGATATATGTGGAACAGTGAGAAGAAATAGAAAACACATGCCAAAGTTCACTGGAGGAAGTGTAGTGCAGGCGTTTCATGCCAATGACATCATGGCACTGTCATGTCATGACAAACGGGACGTGACATTGCTGTCAACCATCCACAGAAACGAGATGGTACAGACAGACAGACTGAGCAGGCTCAACAATGAACCTATTGAAAAGCCAGCTGTTGTCATCGACTATACAAACAATATGCGACTAGTCGACAAGTGTGACATGATGATAGGCTTTGTTGACTGTGTGCGTAGGAGTCACAAGTGGTATATAAAAGTGTTTTTCCACCTTGTTGACATTGCAATGCTCAATGCCTTCAACATGTACGAAATAAAGACTGGGAAGCGACAACGATATGCGGAATTCACCCTAAATGTCATCAAGCAGATAGCGGGAAAGTATGGTACCACACCTATACCTGCCACTCCACAGCGACCTGTCACCCCACAACAGCGACCTGTCACTCCACAACAGCGACCTGTCACTCCACAACCAGAAGAGGAAGTGCCCAACCGAATAATCCCTAACTGTCACTGCCTGATACCATTACCATCTACTCCAAAGAAGAAGTACTCTCAGAAAAAGTGTGTTGTGTGTGCTTACAGTAAACAGCGACCCCAAGTGCGAAAAGACACACGATACATGTGTCAGCAATGTGGAGTGGCACTCTGTATGAATCCATGCTTCTTCGAGTATCATAGTGATTGAACCAGGTGTACAAATTCATTTATCAGTGTGAACATGTGTGTTAGTGACAGTATGATTACTAATTCAGTACCAAACATTTGTGTCTAAACAAGAATTGGCAATGATATCAATTGATCTGCATCAAAACATTATTATCATAGCATGAAAACAACAGAAAATGGAAAAAAATTGAAAAAAAAAACGATAAATGTTTATTGTTTCTGCAAGCGGCAGTGCACCATGTTGCCGACACCACATCATTTAGCACCAACTTCGCGGGCTTATATCTCGGTAAGTACTGGCTCTAAAATTTTTTTTTTAGCCTATCCTGTTTATAAAAATGCGCTCTTCATTTTTTAAACAAAAAAACTATTTTTTTTTTTTCAAAATATTCGGGGCAGTACGCAGGTGAACGTATATCTACGTGTGGACAGTTTAATGGTTAATAACCGGTTTCCCTGAATCCCTTCACTAAATATTTCCCTGCTCTCACTCAAACAGCTCGTCAGGTCCCAAAAACCATTCATCTCCATTCACTCCTATCTAACACACACACACACACACACGCTTGCTGGAAGTCCAAGCCCCTCGCCCACAAAACCTCCTTTACCCCCTCCCTCCAACCTTTTTGAGGACGATCCCTAATAATAATACTCAATAATAATCACTCTGAGGCACATTGTCATATATTATGTTAATATACACATTTTCATTAATCCATCTATGATATTTTTTCAAAATTATATAATAAACATGCTATGTAACATATAAACATGATAAATACACACCACAGTAGAATAAATTAACATAAATATGAGATGTTTTTCCAGTCGGAAAGAATATTTTACCTAAGAAGATCTCAATTTGATATGTTCATCCTCCTTAACACTTGTTGCAATTTCATATCATCATATTGTCATTTAAAATCTTATAGTATCATCATTTTCTTAATTTGAAATAAAATATATATCTAGATGAAACTCTAAAAACTATTTCTAGTATTGTTATTATACTAGTATAGCATCAACATACTGTAATTTGAAATAAATTCTACAACTAGATTAAACTCAACCAATTTCTCTTGTATTGTCTTTTAATAGTATGTATAACCATTTAATAATTTAAATAATACAGAACTAGAATAAACTCAATCAATTTCTTTAGCATTAAGTACTTAGTGAATAAGTCTCTAGAATAAAGTGCCCCTAATGTCATGGCATGCCAGTGGCTCTCCTTGCACTACAGTTTTATAATTGTTTTATAATTGTAACTACCAATAACATTGTACACTTGTAACATGCATTGAAATAAAAATTATTATTATTATTATTATTATTATTATAGTTCAACACCAAAGAAAATGTGTACACAATAATATTACTGGGGGTAACTGTAGAAAATTATTCCTTTCGTATGCCTTCACTCAGAGCGTAATTTCGTCTAAAAATAGTGTTGCATGAGAATGGGAGTGTTCCTCTTTATTTATTCTACTGTATCAAAGTGGAAACAGCTTGTACACAATGTAAAGTGTTTGTATTATGGTACAGTGGACCCCCGAGTTTCGGTCACCTCGGAAATCGTACAATTATGTAAGTGTAATATTGTAAGTGCTTTTGTAAGTGTATTTTTGGGGGTCTGAAATGGACTAACCTACTTGACATTATTCCTTAAGGGAGTAAATTCGTTCGGTAATGGCACTTCAGCAGCCTTCTGGAATGAATTATGACCGAAACTCGGGGGTCCACTGTATAATACAAACGTGTATGAACCAAAACCAGATGTGTTCGTCTGTTTGCTTACATACTCCGCATCTCTGTCCTCTCTCATATACTCATTCTCTCTCTCTCTCTCTCTCTCTCTTGTTTATTCATTTTATCTCATTTACTCACCTCTCACCCTACATTAAGACTACAAATATTTTAAGGAAAGTAATGAGTGAACTGTATATTCATTTTATCGATATGGGACGCTTTAAATGTCACAGTATATTATGTGTGGGTGGGGTGGCCTGGTATGGTAGGTATGGTATCCTGGCTGGCTACCATACCTACCACACCTGATTTCTTACAATAAATACTACTCATCTCACCCCACATTAAGACTACAAATATTTTAAGGTAAGTAATGAGTGTACTATATGTGTATTTTACTTTTTTATTGTTTTTTAATGCCTAGTTCTATTGATAACTTAATACAGTGGACCCCCGAGTAACGAGCAAAATTCATTCCAGAAGCCTGCTCAAGTGCCATTACCGAACGAATTTACTCCCTTAAGAAATAATGTCTAAGTAGGTTAGTCCATTTCAGACCCCCAAAAATACACTTACAAAAGCACTTACAATATTATACTTACATAATTGTACGATTTCCTGGGTGCTCGTTACTCGGGGGTCCACTATATATGTTAAACTTGTTATCTAGTATTTATATGCATTTATAAGTGGCGGGAAAAAAAAAGAGGAGGAGAAAGGGCATTCCACTTTACGGCGGTAGCCTGGAACCTAACTTGCTGTATAAGTGGGGCCCTACTGTACAATAATAGAAGTAAATATTGCCTTTCACTTACAATATCTTCCAGAGTGATAGCTGCATTTTGTACCTGTGCAACTCTCTGGAAAATAACTGAACAAACAACCATTTTTGCCCAGGGAGACGAGAGATCTAAGATGAGCTTCATGCTATTACGGGAGCCACAATCTGCAAAAAAGGAAGCATTTACTGTACAAATATTTATGTATGTGATTTTAAATTTGGTTGTAATAAACATCTGTCAATGGATAAAGAGAAGGGTGGACTTGGGAGGAAGGGGGAGAATGCCACAAACTGTGGCCTGTAAACTGACAGTCCAACGCTCTACCATCTCAACTACCCAGGCCTCTAACAGTTAGGATTCGAAGGTAATACTTACCTTATCTTTGACCTTTGATGAATTTCAAGAGTTTTTCTACTCCCGAAGCCCAGCCATGGACCAGGCTTAGTCTGGTGTTACCCTGGTCAATCAAGCTGTTGCTGCTGGAGGCCCACTGCCCTACGTACCCATCACAGCCTGGTTGATCTAGCACCTGGTGAAGATACTTGTCTAGTTTTCTCTTGATGACATCTACATTTGTTCCAGCAGTGTTTCTGATATCTTCTGGTAAGATATTGAATAATCTGGGGTCACAAAAGTTGATACAGTTTTCCATTACTGTGCCCATTGCACCCCTGCTCTTCACTGGGTTTATGTTGCACTTCCTCCCATATCTCTTGCTCCAGGATGTTATTAAGGCAGTGTGCAGATTTAGAACCAGGCCCTTGAGTATCTTCCAGGTATACATTATCATGTATCTCTCTCGCTTCTGCTTCAGTGAGTACATATTTAAGACTTCAAGATTTATTTTTTTTATTTTATTATTAAAAAAAATAAATCTTTTTTCTTTTTAACACATCGGCCGATTCCCACCAAGGCAGGGTGGCCCGAAAAAGAAAAACTTTCGTCATCATTCACTCCATCACTGTCTTGCCAGAGGGGTGCTTTACACTACAGTTATAAAACTGCAACATTAACACCCCTCCTTCAGAGTGCAGACACTGTACTTCCCATCTCCAGGACTCAAGTCCGGCCTGCCGGTTTCCCTGAATCCCTTCATAAATGTTACTTTGCTCACACTCCAACAGCACGTCAAGTATTAAAAACCATTTGTCTCCATTCACTCCTATCAAATACGCACACGCATGCTTGCTGGAAATCCAAGCCCCTCACACACAAAACCTCTTTTACCCCCTCCCTCCAACCTTTCCTAGGCCGACCCCTACCCCGCCTTCCCTCCACTATAGATTTGTACACTCTCGAGGTCATTCTGTTTCGTTCCATTCTCTCTACATGTCAGAACCACCTCAACAACCCCTCCTCAGCCCTCTGGATAATAGTTTTGGTAATCCCGCACCTCCTCCTAATTTCCAAACTCCGAATTCTCTGCATTATATTCACACCACACATTGACCTCAGACATGACATCTCCACTGCCTCCAGCCTTCTCCTCATTGCGACATTCATCACCCATGCTCCACACCCATATAAGAGAGTTGCTATAACTATACTCTCATACATTCCCCTCTTAACTTCCATGGACAAAGTTTTTTGTCTCCACAGACTCCGAAGTGCACCACTCACCCTTTTCCCCTCATCAATTCTATGATTCACCTCATCCTTCATAGACCCATCTGCTGACATGTCCACTCCCAAATATCTGAATAAATTCACCTCCTCCATACTCTCTCCCTCCAATCTGATATCCAATCTTCCGTCACCTAATCATTTTGTTATCCTCATCACCTTACTCTTTCCTATATTCACTTTCAATTTTCTTCTTTTACATACCTTACCAAATTCATCCACCAACCTCTGCAACTTCTCTTCAGAATCTCCCAAAAGCACAGTGTCATCAGCAAAAAGCAACTGTGACAACTCCCACTTTGTATTTGATTCTTTGTCTTTTAACCCCACACCTCTTGCCAAGACCCTCACATTCACTTCTCTTACAACCCCATCTATAAATATATTGAACAACCACGGTGACATCACACATCCCTGTCTAAGGCCTACTTTTACCGGGAAATAATCTCCCTCTCTCCTACACACTCTAACCTGAGCCTCACTATCCTCATAAAAGCTCTTCACTGCTTTCAGTAACCTACCTCCTATTCCATACACCTGCAACATCTGCCACATTGCCCCCCTATCCACCCTATCATACGCCTTTTCCAAATCCAAAAATGCCACAAAAACCTCTTTACCCTTATCCAAATACTGTTCACCTATATGTTTTACTGCAAACACTTGGTCTACACACCCCCTACCTTTCCTAAAGCCACCTTGTTCATCTGCTATTCTGCTCTCCGTCTTACTCTTAATTCTTTCAATAATAACTCTACCATACACTTTACCTGGTATACTCAACAGACTTATTCCCCTATAATTTTTGCACTCTCTTTTGTCCCCTTTGCCTTTATACAAAGGAACAATACACGCTCTCTGCCAGTCCCTAGGTACCTTACTCTCTTCCATACATGTATTAAATAATAGCACTAACCACTCCAAAACTATATCTCCGCCTGCTTTTAACATTTCTACCTTTATCCCATCAATCCCAGTTGCCTTACCCCTTACCCCCTTTCATTCTACCCACTGCCTCACGAACTTCCCCCACACTCACAACTGGCTCTTCCGCACTCCTACAAGATGTTATTCTTCCTTGCCCTATACACGAAATCACAGCTTCCCTGTCTTCATCAACATTTAACAACTCCTCAAAATATTCCCTCCATCTTCCCGATACCTCTAACTCTCCATTTAATAACTCTCCTCTCCTATTTTTAACTGTCAAATCCATTTGTTCCCTAGGCTTCCTCAACTTATTAATCTCACTCCAAAACTTTTTCTTATTTTCAACAAAATTTGTTGATAACATCTCACCCATTTTCTCATTTGCTCTCTTTTTACATTGCTTGACCACTCTCTTAACCTCTCTTTTTTTCTTCATATACTCTTCCCTCCTTCCATCACTTCTACTTTGTAAAAACCTCTCATATGGTAACTTTTTCTCCCTTACTACTCTCTTTACATCATCATTTCACCAATTGCTCTTCTTCCCTCCCGCACCCACTTTCCTGTAACCACAAACTTCTGCTGAACACTCTAACACTACATTCTTTAACCTACACCATACATCTTCGACCCCATTGCCTACACTCTCACTAGCCCATCTATCCTCCAATAGTTGTTTATATCTTACCCTAACTGCCTCCTCTTTTAGTTTATAAACCTTCACCTCTCTCTTACTTACTGCTTCTATTTTCCTTGTATCCCATCTACCTTTTACTCCCACTTTAGCTACAACTAAAAAGTGATCTGATATATCTGTGGCCCCTCTATAAACATGTACATCCTGAAGTCTACTCAACAGTTTTTTATCTACCAATACATAGTCCAACAAACTACTGTCATTACGCCCTACATCATATCTTGTATACTTATTTATCCTCTTTTTCTTAAAATATGTATTACCTATAACTAAACCCCTTTCTATACAAAGTTCAATCAAAAGGCTCCCATTTTCATTTACACCTGGCACCCAACTTTCCCACAACCTTACATGTTTCTCCTACTTTAGCTTTAGGTCCACACAATTACTTTTCTTGGTTCAAAGGTTCCTATACATTCGCTTAACATCTCCCAAAATCTCTCTCCTCTACACTCCTCTCTTCTCTAGGTGCATACACGCTTATTATAACCCACTTTTCGCATCCGACCCTTATTTTAATCCACATAATCCTTGAATTTAAACATTTATATTCCCTCTTCTCCTTCCATAACTGGTCCTTCAACATTATTGCTACCCCTTCCTTAGCTCTAACTCTCTCAGATACTCCTGACTTAATCCCATTTATTTCTCCCCACTGAAACTCACCTACCCCCTTCAGCTTTGTTTTGCTTTTGCCAGGACATCCAACTTCAAGATGTTCCCAGTAATTTAAATGCTTTACTGGCTCTATGCGGGCCATAAACGATGTCTGTATTTGTTCCAGCTCTGATATTTCTCCTGCCTTGAATGGGGCTGTCAACACAGCAATATTCCAAATGGGGAAGCACTAGGGATTTGAAAAGTGTCACCATGGCTATTATTTTCCTTGTTTTGAAGGTTTTCAATACCCACCCCATCATCCTCCTGGCTGTTGTGATCTTTGTCTTATTATGTTCTTTGAAAGAAAGATCAGCTGACATAATTATTCCCAAGTATTTCATGTGTTCCTTTCATTCTATTTGATGATTCTCGTGTTTTGTATACAGTGTTCCTTTTGAATTCTTTATTCTTTCCATACCTCAGCAGTTGGAACTTTTTTTTTTTTTTTCAACAAGTCGGCCGTCTCCCACCGAGGCAGGGTGACCCAAAAAGAAAGAAAATCCCCAAAAAGAAAATACTTTCATCATCATTCAACACTTTCACCACACTCATACATAATCACTGTCTTTGCAGAGGAGCTCAGATACGACAGCTGAGAATAGTCCCTCCCAGCTGTCACTATCTCAGACCCCTCCTTTAAAGTGCAGGCATTGTACTTCCCATTTCCAGGACTCAAGTCCAACTAAATCAATTAACTGGTTTCCCTGAATCCCTTCACAAAATGTTACCCTGCTCACACTCCAACAGATCGTCATGTCCCAAAAACCATTCGTCTCCATTCACTCCTATCTAACACGCTCACACATGCTTGCTGGAAGTCCAAGCCCCTCGCCCACAAAACCTCCTTTACCCCTTCCCTCCAACCTTTTCTAGGACGACCCCTACCCTGCCTTCCTTCCCCTACAGATTTATACGCTCTCCAGTTGGAACTTATTACCATTAAATGTCATGTTGTTCTCCACTGCCCACTGGAAAACACTGCTTATATTTTTCTGTAATTTTTCAGTGTCTTCTATCGTAGTGACTTTCATGCTTATTTTAGTGTCATCTGCAAATGATGATACAAAACCGTCATGGGTGTTTTTATCCATGTCTGCTATGAGGATGAGAAAAAGCAGTGGTGCCAGGACAGTGCCTTGGGGACTGAGGGTTTTACCTCGCTGATGTTGGATTTTATTCTGTTTACTACTACTTTTTGTGTTGTGTGTGTTAGAAACCTGAAAATCCATCTGCCTACCTTTCCTGTAATGCCAATGGCCCTCATTTTGTGTGCCGTCATCCCATGATCACATTTGTCAAATGTCTTTGCAAAGTCTGTGTATATCACATCTGAGTTTTGGTTGCCTTCCAATGCCTCCGTAATTCTGTTATAGTGGTTCAGCAGCTGTGACAGGCATGATCATCCTGTTCTAAAACCATGCTGGTTAGGGATATGACAGTTGTGATGTTTCATGAAATTTGTAATCTGATGTCTCATCACTCTTTCAAATATTTTCATGATGTGGAAAGTCAGGGTTACTGGTCCTTAATTTTTAGCTAGTGCTCTACTACCTCCCTTATGCAAAGGAGTTATTTCGGCATCTTTAAGGTCACCGGTATTTCACCTAGATCTAGGCTCTTTCTCCAAAGAATAGCGAGGGCTCGTGCTAGTGGTACTTTGCACTTTTTTATAAATAGGGCATTACATGAATCTGGTTCAAGTGCTGAGTGAGTGGGCATATTATTCATTTCATTTTCAAAATTTATGGGATTTGTACTAATGTCAGTTAATCAGTCTGCATGGTCTTCTACTGGAGTGAAAAATGTTTCTGCATTCTCTACCTTGCTGTCATTTAGTGGGTTGCTGAACACCACCTCACTCACTGTATTACATTCTGTCAAGAGGCACTAACTGTAAACCAACTGAACTCCTCCTCTCAGCCCAGGAGCTTTAAGAGTAGTCTGGGTAGTCAAGATGGTAGAGCACTGAACTGTCAATTTATGGGCAGCGGTTCGCCACACTCCCCGTCTACAACTACCAAGCACAATGCTCCACCAAGCTCTCCACCAATACCAAGTACAATGTTCCACAGCAGCAAATATCACAGCTGCAAATATCACAACAGTAAATATCACAGCAGCAAATATCACAGATGGAAATATCACAGCAGCAAATATCACAGAAGCAAATATCACAGCTGCAAATATCACAGCTGCAAATATCACAACAGGAAATATCACAGCAGCAAATATCACAGCAGCAAATGATAGACTTCAAAATTCGTCTATCTATGGTGTGCATACAAAAGTTTATTTCCCCGAAGAGAACTAATAAAATTAGATATTAATATTAATTTTATTTTATTAATTAAAATAAAAACAGTAGGCCAATTAAAAAAAAGTGTGAAGATAAACAAACCTTTCATGCGAAGCTGCAGTTCATTACCGACATGAAAAAGTGAATTTGGAAGTGGACCATATGGGAGCAGACTCTGTTTTTCAGATCTCCATGTTAGTTCCAGTACCATGGATACAAGTTGCTGTGGAAAAAATAAATACAAATGCCTTTTCTTATATCTTGAAAAAAAAAATCTATTTTCTTATAAAAATGATGAATACTGTTCAAAATGTTTTTTAAATATCAACACATATCACGTCTTAGATTAGATTTTAGATTTTGGCACCAAAGTGGTTAGATTATTGTGAACCCCATATCCTTATTTCTAAGTGTAACGACATACTGTATACAGTGGACCCCAGCGAATTCGAGGTTCCGAATTCGTGGCTTCAGTAATTCGAGAATTTTTCCTTAGACCCTAGCTAATAACTGTTCAAGGAAATCCCCACAAATTCGTATAATTTTTGGGGGCTTTTTTTCATGGTAATATATAATATTTATTGTGTCTTAACGCTAAATATTAAGAAAAATATAATTTAATAATTTTGTAACATTAATATTAATGTAAATTCAGCAAAATATCCATATAAAATATAATACGTACTGTATAAATTAAATTATTACCGTACATTTACCATACCAAATTAACCAAAACAAACAAAACAACTACGTAACTAGTTATTTTATGTGGCTTCTATACTTTTAAACTTCTGCCAGTCCATGAAATATTACTGACTGAACCATTAATTGTAATATTGTTTATTATGTACAACTTCAAGATTATTATCCTTATACACTTCCACCTTGACTACCTCGCATTAGTATTAAGATTAAATATGATTGTAATCAAGTAAACCACTTGTCTAGTTTTAAGTAATTATTATGTACTACGTATTATCTTGTCTAGTTTTAAGTAGTTACTATGTATGTATTAGGATTAGTCTGCCCGAAATGCCCCGGCATGATGACCCACAGCTCCAGCTGTGGGTCATCATATGACTAAGACCCATGTAAGAAAGCACTTGTCCTGTTTCCTGAAAAGCCTTACTTAACCTACCCTGTTACTATGTATGATAATTGTACTTATGTGTACCTGTACCTCAATAAACTTACTTTATGTATAAACCTACCACTGAGAGGTTTTCCACCTTCCTTTACGGCAATACACAGTGCTTTCCATATTGTCTATTTTTTTTTTTCAAATGTAATTGTGTCATATTCCATCATTCTTCTGTGTAATATTTTAACAAATGTAGCTTGTAATTAATAATTGAAGAAATGGCAAAAAAATGAAAGACCATGAAGCTCTCAGGCATCTACAGTGGACCCCCGCCTAACGAGCACCCCGGAAATCGTACAATTATGTAAGTATAATATTGTAAGTGCTTGTGGAAAGTGTATTTTTGGGGGTCTGAAATAACTAACCTACGTGACATTATTTCTTAAAGAAGTAAATTCGTTCGGTAATGGCACTTGAGCAGGCTTCTGGAATGAATTTTGCTCATTAGGCAGGGGTCCACTGTACTATCTTGATATCTATCTATCATGAAGGCACCTGTGAAGGGACTTGAGATGGAGTATGCCACAGCCACACTGCAGTGGGATTCATCTGTAAAAACCTGTGTTTGTGGTCACAGTGATGGCCCATGCTAACCCCTCTATGGTATACAGAAATATACCTAGTTGGATGAATCATATTATAGCCAGTTGGTCCAGTTTTTAACACACTGGCCTGTGAGTTTTAAGACTCACTTGCCATGGGTTCAAACCTCACCTGTTCCCTGATTTGTTTACAATCTTGTTATTACGATTTTGAGTCATTGTACTCACTGATAAACACTGCGTAACACTTGGTGGTGCTGATGACATTGAAACCCACAACTGAATGAGCTCTTTGACTGGCACAGTTGCTGAAGGATTCCTTGAGTGTCCCCAGAACACCTGCCAAGTGAGAAGCTCTCCCACACACTCACTGCAAATGGCAGAATTTTTTAAATTATACATTTCATGGAAAAATACAGGTTTACCTTTATTTACTAGGGATAACATTCCTGTAAAAGTATGATGTAAGTAAAATAGGTAGAAATGTATTATAATTATTATTAATATTTTATTTCTCAACACTGGCCATCTTCCACTGAGGCAAGAGGAAATTTTAGCATCAAAAGACTTTTCATAGCATATCAGATTGACCTGAATCCTATTTACATGGATTTTGGAAAGCTTGGGATAAAATAATTTAAATTTATAAATTTTATATTAATTCTTCCTCCGTAAGCCATGCGTGTCGTAAGAGGTGACTAAAATGCTGGGAGCAAGGGGCTAGTAACCTCTTCTGTATACATTACTAGTTAAAAAGATAAACTTTTGTTTTTCTTTTTGGGTCACCCCCGCCTCGGTGGGATGTGGCCAGTGCGTTGAAAGACGAAGTTTTATATTATGTTTGGTGGTTGCCTAACATTTTACTGTGCAAGAAATAATTAGATTATTGTAAGTTCAATGTTGTTTTTTACACACAAAGATTTTCAAGTAGCAAGTGCTCCTGTCTTAAACAATTTTAAGCTTAAATTCATTGAAACACAATAAATGTATAATGCTATGTAAAATTTAGTATTAGGTTAACTAAAGAGATATACAGTTGAACCTTAACCCTTTCACTGTTGAGACCCCTGTTCACACACTTGCTCTCAGTGTCAAAGAATTTAAAAAAAAAAAAAAAGTTTTTTCTTATGAAATGATAAGAGAATCTTTTCCCGATGGTAATGACACCAAAAGTACAAAATTTGATGGAAAACTTCGGCGATATTTACACATCAGCGTTTTGCCCACTTTAAGCCCTATTTTTGGCCAATTCCATTGTTCCTGTCGACCAAACTCAGCTATTTTGCTACAATTTCTTTTGTTCTATCAATTGAGTACAAGAAACCCCCATTAACCAATTTCAACTACCCAATAAAGTGATCAGAAATTGGTAATTTGGCCAATTTCATACACAATTCAAGGAAGGCCAATTTCAAAATAGGGTCCAGAATTAACAATGCAAACATTCCTAGCACTAAAATAATATTTTCTCTGTTCATTAGTCACATCTCCAGGCCCCTCTTATATTACTCTTGCTTTCCATTTTGGATTTTTATTCACACAAAAAATAGAAGATTTACTGTTATGAAGTCTACTGCATTATTGTAAAAATGGTATAAATAATATCAGCACATTTGTGAAAGCACATCAGACCCACCAGCTGACAGTGTATTGGACGTGTGACGTGATTTGTTTACTCTTCAACATAGGCAAAAATCAAACATTTCCGCTACTTTGAGGTCAATTTCAAGGTACTATTAGTCTGCAAACCATTCAAAATAATCTCTAGTTCTGTAATATATCTTCCCTTCAATCAAATAAAACCAAGAAAACGAGAATACAATCATAAATACCATATGAAAATACACCACAAAGTTGCTGTTTTAAACTAAAAACACGGTCAGTTGTTTTTTTTCTCATTATGCACATTGTGCTGCAGGATTTTTTTTATACTGTGCACACTACCACTCAAGACCCTTTCTCTCATATGTAGGCCTACCAGCTTTCTCCCGCAAGATTGGAAGCTGCTAGAATTTTGGCGTACTATTACAAGACTGACACTGGCTTGCAAGCCATAATATTATGGGACTGACAGTGAAAGGGTTAAACAACGTAGGGGTTAAGGGCGCCAATCCCCGCGCAGTCAAGAATCTGCGTATAACTTTTGACTCCCCAAAAACATTACTAATAGGCTACTGTTGACTAGAAGCCTTACCAATAACATAAACAGTCAATCAACACATATTCTGTATATGTATTAGTTACTGTATTCTTACAATAAAGTAACCTAGAGAAAAGAATACGTTATTAAGAAAATCATAAGGAAGAGAAAAAGCATTTACAGTACTGTACTGTATTTATCGATACCGTAAGTTTATGTCGTCTGTTTACAAGATGAATCATCTGTGATGTTATACATATTACTAACACTAGACATCAAAAATGAAAAGATAATGTGAAAAAGAAATTCATTCTTATTTTTATTTTACAGTGGTACCTCGGTTAACGATGGTCCCCAAACTCGCCCTTTTATGTAAGTTTATTTTTTAAAATGCTTTTGTAAGTGTATTTTTGGGGGTCTAAAAGGACTAGTCTATTTTACATTATTCCTTATGGGGATAAATTCATTTGGTAATGGCACTTGAACAGCATTCTGGAACAAAAAAATATCGTTAACCGAGGTACCACTGTATTTTTATTAACACATCGGCCGATTCCCACCAAGGCAGGGTGGCCCGAAAAAGAAAAACTTTCATCATCATTCACTCCATCACTGTCTTGCCAGAGGGGTGCTTTACACTACAGTTATAAAACTGCAACATTAACACCCCTCCTTCAGAGTGCAGACACTGTACTTCCCATCTCCAGGACTCAAGTCCGGCCTGCCGGTTTCCCTGAATCCCTTCATAAATGTTACCTTGCTCACACTCCAACAGCACGTCAAGTATTAAAAACCATTTGTCTCCATTCATTCCTATCAAATACGCTCACACATGCTTGATGGAAGTCCAAGCCCCCTCGCACACAAAACCTCCTTTAATATTGCATCTTTACATTTTTTTTTTTTTTATTAACACATCGGCCGATTCCCACCAAGGCAGGGTGGCCCGAAAAAGAAAAACTTTCATCATCATTCACTCCATCACTGTCTTGCCAGAGGGGTGCTTTACACTACAGTTATAAAACTGCAACATTAACACCCCTCCTTCAGAGTGCCGGCACTGTACTTCCCATCTCCAGAACTCAAGTCCGGCCTGCCGGTTTCCCTGAATCCCTTCATAAATGTTACTTTGCTCACACTCCAACAGCACGTCAAGTATTAAAACCATATGCCTCCATTCACTCCTATCAAATACGCTCACACATGCTTGCTGGAAGTCCAAGCCCCTCGCACACAAAACTTCCTTTACCCCCTCCCTCCAACCTTTCCTAGGCCGACCCCTACCCCGCCTTCCCTCCACTACAGATTTATACACTCTCGAAGTCACTCTGTCTCGTTCCATTCTCTCTACATGTCCAAACCACCTCAACAACCCCTCCTCAGCTCTCTGGACAATCGTTTTGGTAATCCCGCACCTCCTCCTAATTTCCAAACTCCGAATTCTCTGCATTATATTCACACCACACATTGACCTCAGACATGACATCTCCACTGCCTCCAGCCTTCTCCTCGTTGCAACATTCATCACCCATGCTATACACCCATATAAGAGCGTTGGTATAACTATACTCTCATACATTCCCCTCTTTACTTCCATGGACAAGGTTCTTTGTCTCCACAGACTCCGAAGTGCTCCACTCACCCTTTTCCCCTCATCAATTCTATGATTCACCTCATCCTTCATAGACCCATCCGCCGACATGTTAACATTTCTCTTGACTGTGAATGGAACAAGTTTGTGCTCGTAAGTTTTGATCAATTTCATCTTTTCTAATAGATCTGTGTATATTGTATGGTAGTAAATGATAAAATAGTCTATTATCTACATAAATTTTATGCATTCATGACATACCTAACTTTTTCTTAACTTTTTTGGTCACAAATCTCCAAAAAAATTATCGTATAAGTGGACCTGCGCAGTTCAAACCCATGTTGTTTAAGGGTCAACTGTATTTTAATTCTGATGAAAAGATTTTTAAAGAGTTAGCAATGGTGGCCTCATTTCCTCACGAGTACAGTAGTCCCTATATCCACAGGGGATATATTCCAAGACCTACCGTGGATAGTAGTAAAACTATACATATGTGTTATTTTTTATATACATACATACATACAGTGGACCCCCGAGTAACGAGCATAATTCATTCCAGAAACCTGCTCAAGTACCATTACCGAACGAATTTACTCCCTTAAGGAATAATGTCAAGTAGGTTAGTCTATTTCAGACCCCCAAAAATACACTTACAAAAAGCACTTACAATATTATACTTGCATAATTATACGATTTCCGAGGTGCTCGTTACTCGGGGGTCCACTGTACCTATGATAAAGTTTAATTGATAAATTATGCACAATAAGCCGAGAATTAGCACTTTTTCACTTATGGAAAGCAGTTCAAGACTTCTCCTAGGCTTCGAAGAACTGCCATTGAGCAAAACTGCCATTATTAAGCAAAATTAAGTTTTTTTCGGCCAAGGTAAACAGCGGAAACCAGATCCATGGATACGGGGTTTTTACTGTATCTGCCACTGCATAATAATAATAATAATAATAATAATAATAATAATACTTTATTGAGACATTGTACAGTGATACATGGTAGACATAGTTATACATAGTTATTACATAGTTATTAATGAGATGTACATGCCAAAAGCCCCTAATATGCTGTGCATTGCGGGCATACCACACAGCACTACCAGCTGGAAACATTCCAGCTGAGCAGTTCATGTGACATGCTGTAATAATACTCATTCCTTGTCACTGTTAGTTTCTTCCACCATTTTATGGCATTTTGTAATTATAAGTTTTACTAAAGATTACAGAGCATTATACTAAATTAATGGCAAATGGCAGTAGTGTATGCATTTTGTAAATACAGTGATGGTCTTGTAAATACAGTGATGGTCTTGTAAATACAGTGATGGTCTTGTAAATACAGTGATGGTCTTGTAAATACAGTGATGGTCTTGTAAATACAGTGATGGTCTTGTAAATACAGTGATGGTCTTGTAAATACAGTGATGGTCTTGTAAATACAGTGATGGTCTTGTAAATACAGTGATGGTCTTGTAAATACAGTGATGGTCTTGTAAATACAGTGATGATCTTGTAAATACAGTGATGGTCTTGTAAATACAGTGATGGTCTTGTAAATACAGTGATGGTCTTGTAAATACAGTGATGGTCTTGTAAATACAGTGATGGTCTTATAAATACAACGATGGTCTTGTAAATACAGTGATGTCTTGTAAATATAGTGATGGTCTTGTAAATATAGTGATGGTCTTGTAAATATAGTGATGGTCTTGTAAATACAGTGATGGTCTTGTAAATACAGTGGTCTTGTAAATACAGTGGTCTTGTAAATATAGTGATGGTCTTGTAAATATAGTGATGGTCTTGTAAATACAGTGATGGTGTAAATACAGTGATGGTCTTGTAAATACAGTGATGGTCTTGTAAATACAGTGATGGTCTTGTAAATACAGTGATGGTGTTGTAAATACAGTGATGATCTTGTAAATACAGTGGTGTAAATACAGTGATGGTGTTGTAAATACAGTGATGGTCTTGTAAATACAGTGATGGTCTTGTAAATACAGTGATGGTCTTGTAATACAGTGGTGTAAATACAGTGATGGTCGTTGTAAATACAGTGATGGTCGTTGTAAATACAGTGATGGTCTTGTAAATACAGTGATGGTCTTGTAAATACAGTGATGGTCTTGTAAATACAGTGATGGTCTTGTAAATACAGTGATGGTCTTGTAAATACAGTGATGGTCTTGTAAATACAGTGATGGTCTTGTAAATACAGTGGTCTTGTAAATATAGTGATGGTCTTGTAAATATAGTGATGGTCTTGTAAATACAGTGATGGTCTTGTAAATATAGTGATGGTCTTGTAAATACAGTGGTACCCCGACTTACGATATTTTTTCATTCCAGAATGCTGTTCAAGTGCCATTACCAAACGAATTTATCTCCATAAGAAATGATGTAAAATAGACTAGTCCTTTTAGACCCCCAAAATTACACTTACAAAAGCATTTAAAAAAATAAACTTACATAAAAGGGTGTGTTTGGGGACCATCGTAAGTCGGGGTACCACTGTACAATGATGGTCTTGTAAATACAGTGATGGTCTTGTAAATACAGTGGTGGTCTTGTAAATACAGTGAAGGTCTTGTAAATATAGAGATTGTCTTGTAAATACAGTGATGGTCTTGTAAATACAGTGATTGTCTTGTAAATACAGTGGTGGTCTTGTAAATACAGTGGTGGTCTTGTAAATACAGTGATGGTCTTGTAAATACAGTGATGGTCTTGTAAATACAGTGATGGTCTTGTAAATATAATGATGGTCTTGTAAATACAGTGATGGTCTTGCAAATACAGTGATGGTCTTGTAAATACAGTGATGGTCTTGTAAATACAGTGATGGTCTTGTAAATACAGTGGTGGTCTTGTAAATAGTGATGGTCTTGTAAATACAGTGATGGTCTTGTAAATACAGTGATGGTCTTGTAAATACAATGATGGTCTTGTAAATACAGTGATGGTCTTGCAAATACAGTGATGGTCTTGTAAATACAGTGATGGTCTTGTAAATACAGTGATGGTCTTGTAAATACAGTGATGGTCTTGTAAATACAGTGATGGTCTTGTAAATATAGTGATTGTCTTGTAAATACAGTGATGGTCTTGTAAATAGTGATAGTCTTGTAAATATAGTGATGGTCTTGTAAATACAGTGATGGTCTTGTAAATACAGTGGTCTTGTAAATACAGTGATGGTCTTGTAAATACAGTGATGGTCTTGTAAATATAGTGATGGTCTTGTAAATATAGTGATGGTCTTGTAAATACAGTGGTCTTGTAAATATAGTGATGGTCTTGTAAATATAGTGATGGTCTTGTAAATACAGTGATGGTGTAAATACAGTGATGGTCTTGTAAATACAGTGATGGTCTTGTAAATACAGTGGTCTTGTAAATATAGTGATGGTCTTGTAAATATAGTGATGGTCTTGTAAATATAGTGATGGTCTTGTAAATATAGTGATGGTCTTGTAAATATAGTGATGGTCTTGTAAATATAGTGATGGCCTTGTAAATACAGTGATGGTGTAAATAGTGATGGTCTTGTAAATACAGTGGTCTTGTAAATACAGTGATGGTCTTGTAAATACAGTGATAGTCTTGTAAATACAGTGATGGTCTTGTAAATATAGTGATGGGTAAATGAGACACTAAGACTATATAAAAAGTACACTATGACTCTTAAAAATAAAACATCTGTTTCACCTGTTGTTGTTCTCCTTCATATCCTTCTTAAACAAAGCAACAAGGAACTGGAGAAGACCAAGTGAGTGGTTCATTATAGTCGTGGTGTCGTCAACACAACATGGCTGAGAGTAATCCACCTCCTTCTCTAGGGCCAAGTGTGTCTGCAGTGCTTCTATCGCTGAGTGCACAAATTTCCAACCTCGATTAAATTCCGGCTCCGAATTCTGTTTGAATATTAAGTGTTAAGTAATTATTAAGTCTACAATCTGACCAATATGAGGATTATCTTCTTGATGGCCATCTCCTGCCAAGGCAGTGTGATCCAAATAAAAAACCACATTCTTCTTCTTCTTTCAACACGTCGGCCGTTTCCCACCGAAGCGGGGTGGCCCAAAAGGAAAAACAAAAGTTTCTCCTTTTACATTTAGTAATATATACAGGAGAAGGGGTTACTAGCCCCTTGCTCCCAGCATTTTAGTCGCCTCTTACGACACGCATGGAAAACCACATTCACCATCATCTATTTAGTCACCGTCTTTTCAGAAGTGTGCTGACATCACAATCAATTACCCTCTGACTGCAATATCTCCACCCCTTCTTCAGAGTGCAGGCACTGCTCTTCCCACCTCCAGGACTCAAGTCTAGCTAGTCAGTTTCCCTGAATCCCTTCATAAAATTTACCATACTCACACTCCAACAGAGCATACATTAAAAGTCATTTATTTCCATTCATTCCTATCTAACATACCCATAAAAGCATACTGGATATTCAAGCCCCTAAATTTCAACCCCCTTCTTATCCCTCTTTATTATACCCTTGGTGATCCCACATCACTTTTTAATCTCCATACTCCGAATTCTTGGAATGATATTCATACCACACATTGCTCTCAGACATATTTCCACTGCATCTAGCCTTCTGGCTGCAGCATTCAAAATCCATGCCTCACACCCACATGTAAGTGCTGGTACCTCTATACTCTGGTACATATCTTTTCTCACTTCCATAGATAAACCTCTTACTTTGCACAGATACAAGAGCTGTGAATTGCCCCCTGCAACCACATATAGGTGAGAACACAACTCACATTTTTTTCCCTCATCTATTTTATGGTTCACCTTGTGCTTCACAGACACATCTGCTGACACGTACACTCTAAAATCTCTAAATACATCCACTTCCATCACGCTCACTCCTTCCAATCTGATACTCAGTCTATCATTGCCTAGACTTTTACTGTTTCTCTTATCTCTTTGCCCTTGTTTATGCTCTCAACATAGACTAGTTATCCAAGATTTACACATAATAAAGGTCATTAAGACTGCATGTAACTTGTTCTCCAACAGTCAGTATATAAAACTTCAACTTAATGTATAGAGAAGAATTGTCTAAATTTCCATTAAATCTGAATAAAAAATAAAAGAAAGCCCTAGAGAACTCAGTGATAACCATAATACATTACTGTAGGTATAATATTATACAGTACTAAATACATAATACAGTACCGTATATAAAAAAATACTGAAGATTAAGGAATTAAAAGTTAAATTTGCCTTTCTATTATTTCTGAAATCCATTAATGTTTACTTTAATCACTAGTGTATATCTATTACACCTCCAGAATAATGATAAAACTGTTGATGATGATGATGCTTGCATCATCTAAGACTGTGCCTGCACATCTACTATACCTCCAGAATGATGATAAAACTGATGATGTTGTGTGTATCATCTTGGACTGTTCCTGCTCTAAAGTTCTGTTAATGACCTTATGTCATATAGACACATGAATTACCATATTTTAGGGCAAACAATATGCTCCAGTGTTGAGGATACCTTCCCCCCAAGTTTGACCGACTAAAAAAAAAAAACAGTATCCATGGTAAAAATGTTATGTTAAGCCTGAGGTATTACATATAAAAACACTTGTTGATGGTTCATTCTGTGGCTATTTACTACTGATGCAGCTGACTGGCAGGTTTGCCAACTCTTGCCTAAAATGAGCTAAAATGCACTAAATTTACATACCAGAAATAACAAAAAAGGCACAATACCATGACTGGAACAATACACACACAACCCACACATATAAAAAGAGAGGAGCTTACGACGACGTTTCGGTCCGACTTGGACCATTTACAAAGTCACACTAACACGAAGGACAGGTGGAAGGGGTATTTATAGGCAGGCAGACAGGGAAGGGCACAAGAAAGTGGTGGAGGGGTAATGGAGGTAGTAGTGATAGTGGTAGTGGTAGTAGTAGAGTCAGACATAATCTAGGAAAGGAGCACTGCAATGAAGCTGGCGGCCCGCATAGGGAAAGAACAAGAACACGGTGGGGAAAAAATTAAAATAAAATAAAAGACAAATACAAGGCAAAAGAAAAGAAAGAAAACCCAGAGGAGAAAGGAGAAAGAGGAGAAGGGGGAAGAGATAGAAGGGTAAGGAATCAGGTTAAGTCACGGGTGTTCTGAAGTTTGGAGCATTTAACAATGTAATGGGAGAGGAAAGCATCTACAGAGACAAAGCCAGGGCTAAGATTCATACAGGGAAAATTGTGTATAAGGGAGGATTCAACCAAACGGCGACTGTGAAAGTTAGACGTAGGGTAGACAGTTTTAGCAGAAGACCAATCAATAGGATGACTGTGATTTCTGACATGACAGAAAAGAGCATTATTAGTGTCGGCAAGCCTAACACTATTTTTGTGCTCACTGAGTCTGTCAGAAAGAGATCGGCCAGTTTCTCCAAAGTACTGAAGAGGACAGGAGGAGCAAGATATAAAGTAGACACCAGGAGAATCTATAGAGGGAGGGGAGGTATGAACTAGATTAGTGCGAAGAGTGTTAGTCTGGCGAAAGGTAAGTTTGATGTCTAAGGAACGGAGAGAGTTGTTGAGAGCTTGTTGCAGTGCTCCTTTCCTAGATTATGTCTGACTCCACTACTACTACTACCACTACCACTATTACTACTACCTCCATTACCCCTCCACCACTTTCTTGTGCCCTCCCCTGTCTGCCTGCCTATAAATACCCCTTCCACCTGTCCTTCGTGTTAGTGTGACTTTGTAAATGGTCCAAGTCGGACCGAAACGTCGTCGTAAGCTCCTCTCTTTTTATATGTGCGGGTTGTGTGTGTATTTACATACCAGTATACAGTGGACCCCCGAGTTTCGTAAGGTTCTTATTTCGTAAAAATCGTTTTTCGTAAGCTTTTTTTCAATTTCGAGAATCGTAAACTGGCTCGTGTTTCGTAATGTATTAGACCTGTCCACCTGCTCCACGCCTGCACAGGACGCAGGACGCCCGCCAGTGAAGCATTGTTTACCATTGAGAGAACATTACCCAGTGCTCTCTTTCAAACATTCACTATACATTTGGTGTCTTTTTTGATGGTTTAGTGATTGTCACTGTGAAATAAGTCATCATGGGTCCAAAGAAGCTTCCTAGTGGCACCCCTGTGGTAGCATTCATGCAGGGAGTGTAGCATTCATGCAGGGAGTGTAGCATTCATGTAGGGAGTTTAGCAGGTATGCAGGGAGTTTAGCATTCATGCAGGGAGTGTAGCATTCATGCAGGGAGTGTAGCATTCATGCAGGGAGTTTAGCATTCATGCAGGGAGTTTAGCATTCATGCAGGGAGTTTAGCATTCATGCAGGGAGTTTAGCATTCATGCAGGGAGTTTAGCAGGCATGCAGGGAGTTTAGCAGGCATGCAGGGAGTGTAGCATTCATACAGGGAGTGTAGCATTCATGCAGGGAGTTTAGCATTCATGCAGGGAGTTTAGCATTCATGCAGGGAGTTTAGCATTCATGCAGGGAGTTTAGCATTCATGCAGGGAGTTTAGCATTCATGCAGGGAGTTTAGCAGGCATGCAGGGAGTTTAGCAGGCATGCAGGGAGTGTAGCATTCATGCAGGGAGTGTAGCATTCATGCAGGGAGTTTAGCATTCATGCAGGGAGTTTAGCATTCATGCAGGGAGTTAAGCATTCATGCAGGGAGTTTAGCATTCATGCAGGGAGTTTAGCATTCATGCAGGGAGTTTAGCATTCATGAAGGGAGATTAGCAGGCATGCAGTGAGTGTAGCATTCATGTAGGGAGTGTAGCAGGCATGCAGGGAGTGTAGCAGGCATGCAGGGAGTGGGGATTCCCCTTCGTAGAGGCTGAAGAATTCCTCCCCAACAAGTGTTTAATTGTGATGAAACAGGCCTGTTTTGGAAGAAAATGCCCAAGAGGACCTTCATTACTCATTACCTCATTACCCTATCTTCCAGATGCCTGCAACTCTTCAATAAAGGTAAGTAAATGTATATATATACAGTGGTCCCTCGGTTTTCGTGCATCTCCAAACTCGAACATTTATGTAAATGTATTTTCATAAGTGTTGTTGCAAGTGTATTTTTGGGGGTCTGAAATAGACTAACCTACATGACATTATTTCTTAGGGAAGTAAATTCATTCGGTAATGGCACTTGAGCAGCATTCTGGAATGAATTTTCGGCGAAAACCGAGGGACCACTGTATATATATTGTTTTTAATTATTTTGTATGTGAATATTTTTTTGTAGAACGGATTAATTGTATTTACATTATTTCTTATGGGAAATAAGGGTTCGAATTTCGTAAACTTAGTGTTAAGTAATAGCTCCTGGAACGGATTAATTACGATACTCGGGGGTCCACTGTACTAGCAATTATTCTAGATCTGATAAATCCCAATCCTGAGCTTAAAAGAGTCTTACATCCAGAACTATCAGCAAAATGTTCTTTGCAGAATTAACTTAAATGGTCAACTACTCATAATGAACAATATTCAGCAATAACAAAGACATTTCTCTCTGAAGATTGAGACACTAATGCAAAATACGGGAATCTTTATTAAGGAAATGTTTCGACAACATAGTGGCTTCATTAGTCCAATACAGACACTGCAACATCATGAGAACTAGATACAAGAAATTCTCCAATACTTGTCCAACCTTTGGACGAAGACCTACTTACACTAGTGGGCGGTTCCACTGTGATCCCGCCTCCTCCTGCTTCCACTCACCTGACTACAGTATATATAAGCCACTTATCTGGACATATGCTGTATTTTCTACAAGACTGATGGTCTGAACACATCGATTCCAGGGTGAGGGACTGATTACCTAAAACTCCTCCTCTCCTTACCCCTCTCTGCGTTGTACTGGACTGATGAAGCCATTGTGTGGTGAAACGTTTCCTTAATAAAGATTCCCATATGTTGCATTAGTGTCTCAATCTCCAACTTGTCGGTTTTCAAAATGCTTTATCACATTTCTCTCTGTTCTTTTTACATCATAGGTTAGTTTTTTTCAAATCAGTAAGTTTATTTAGGTACAGGTACACATAAATACGGTTACTCAAATTATCATACATAGTATGATAATTTGAGTAGAAATGTTAAAAGCAGGTGGGGATATAGTTTTGGAGTGGTTGGTGCTATTATTTAATAAATGTATGGAAGAGGATAAGGTACCTAGGGATTGGCAGAGAGCATGTATTGTTCCTTTGTATAAAGGCAAAGGGGACAAAAGAGAGTGCAAAAATTATAGGGGAATAAGTCTGTTG
Source organism: Cherax destructor (assembly GCA_009830355.1). NCBI lineage: Eukaryota > Metazoa > Arthropoda > Malacostraca > Decapoda > Parastacidae > Cherax > Cherax destructor. Next base: position 39,349 of record WNWK01011077.1, on the reverse strand, counting down.
AGTGTACCTGGTAAAGTGTATTGTAGAGTTATTATTGAAAGAATTAAGAGTAAGACAGAAAGCAGGATAGCAGATGAACAAGGGGGCTTTAGGAATGGTAGGGGGTGTGTAGACCAAGTGTTTACAGTGAAACATATAGGTGAACAGTATTTGGATAAGGGTAAAGAGGTTTTTGTGGCATTTATGGATTTGGAAAAGGCATATGATAGGGTGGATAGGGGGGCAATGTGGCAGATGTTGCAGGTGTATGGAATAGGAGGTAGGTTACTGAAAGCAGTGAAGAGTTTTTATGAGGATAGTGAGGCTCAGGTTAGTGTGTGTAGGAAGGAGGGGGACTATTTCCCAGTAAAAGTGGGCCTTAGATAAGGATGTGTGATGTCACCGTGGTTGTTCAATATATTTATAGATGGGGTTGTAAGAGAAGTGAATGCGAGGGTCTTAGCAAGAGGTGTTGGGTTAAAAGATAAAGAATCAAATACAAAGTGGGAGTTGTCACAGTTGCTTTTTGCTGATGACACTGTGCTTTTTGGGAGATTCTGAAGAGAAGTTGCAGAGGTTGGTGGATGAATTTGGTAGGGTGTGTAAAAGAAGAAAATTGAAGGTGAATATAGGAAAGAGTAAGGTGATGAGTATAACAAAAAGATTAGGTGATGAAAGTTTGGATATCAGATTGGAGGGAGAGAGTATGGAGGAGGTGAATGTATTCAGATATTTGGGAGTGGACATGTCAGCAGATGGGTCTATGAAGGATGAGGTGAATCATAGAATTGATGAGGGAAAAAGGGTGAGTGGAGCACTTCGGAGTCAGTGGAGACAAAGAACTTTGTCCATGGAAGTAAAGAGGGGAATGTATGAGAGTATAGTTATACCAACACTCTTATATGGGTGTGAAGCATGGGTGATGAATGTTGCAACGAGGAGAAGGCTGGAGGCAGTGGAGATGTCATGTCTGAGGTCAATGTGTGGTGTGAATATAATGCAGAGAATTCGGAGTTTGGAAATTAGGAGGAGGTGCAGGATTACCAAAGCTATTATTCAGAGAGCTGAGGAGGGGTTGTTGAGGTGGTTCGAACATGTAGAGAGAATGGAACGAGACAGAATGACTTCGAGAGTGTATAAATCTGAAGTGGAGGGAAGGCGGGGTAGGGGTCGGCCTAGGAAAGGCTGGAGGGAGGGGGTAAAGGAGGTTTTGTGTGTGAGGGGCTTGGACTTCCAGCAAGCATGTGTGAGCGTATTTGATAGGAGTGAATGGAGACAAATGGTTTTTAATACTTGACGTGCTGTTGGAGTGTGAGCAAAGTAACATTTATGAAGGGATTCAGGGAAACCGGCAGGCCGGACTTGAGTCCTGGAGATGGGAAGTACAGTGTCTGCACTCTGAAGGAGGGGTGTTAATGTTGCAGTTTTATAACTGTAGTGTAAAGCACCCCTCTGGCAAGACAGTGATGGAGTGAATGATGACGAAAGTTTTTCTTTTTCGGGCCACCCTGCCTTGGTGGGAATCAGCTGATGTGTTAATAAATAAATAAAATAGTAGCATGTATATAAATTGCCTCGGATAACCCCAAAAAAAGTCAGACATGCGACTTATTTCCACCTGGGGAGACCTTAATTTCCACTGGGATCCTTGATTTCCACTGTTTGTCTTTGTGTACTGAATGGTTCTTCAGTCTTCTAGTGATTGGCAGTATTTTTGTCTGCAACTGAACACTTGCAGGACATTATCACTCAAATCATTATCATTCATTATCACTCACTTAACGATGGAGATCTGTTCCTAAGACCATGTCGGTAAACAAATTTGTCGCTAAGTGAGGAGCATACTATAATGGTAGAGTGTCTGTGTCAACCATCTCTGATATTGTTTTATTGTCACCTTTGCACCATTTATAACATTTCTGGTATATTTTTAAATGTTTATAAATACGTAGTGTACAGTGAGCCCCCAGTTCTCGTCGGTAATCCGTCACAGAGAGCCCGTCGACCACCGGCTTGGTCGAACTCCGATTCTATTTTCCCCATAAGAAATAATGGAAATAAAATTAATCCGTTCCAGACATCTAAAAGTATTAAAATAAAATATTTTTTAGAACTTTTTGACATTAAATTAAACACAATTTTATAAAAAAAATAAAAAATAAATAGTACAATAACATGTCACTTACATTTATTGAAGAGTTGTTGATGTGTGGAGGACGGGAGGAGGGGAGAAGGTGGAGTAGTATGCTAGTGTTTGGAAGGAGAATCCCCTTCCATTAACACTGCAGGTACCAAGTTCTTTTCTGGGGTTACTGGCCTTTTTCTTTGAATGCTACACTCCCTGCATGAATGCTACACTCCCTGCATGCCTACTACACTCCCTGCATCCTTGCTACACTCCCTGCATGCCTGCTACACTCCCTGCATCCTTGCTACACTCCGTGCATCCTTGCTACACTCCCTGCATCCTTGCTACACTCCCTGCATCCTTGCTACACTCCCTGCATCCTTGCTACACTCCCTGCATCCTTGCTACACTCCCTGCATCCTTGCTACACTCCCTGCATCCTTGCTACACTCCCTGCATCCTTGCTACACTCCCTGCATCCCTGCTTCACTCCCTGCATGAATGCTACACTCCCTGCATGACTACTACACTCTCTGCATCTTTGCTACACTCCCTGCATGCCTGCTACACTCCCTGCATCCTTGCTACACTCCCTGCATCCTTGCTACACTCCCTGCATCCTTGCTACACTCCCTGCATCCTTGCTACACTCCCTGCATCCTTGCTACACTCCCTGCATCCTTGCTACACTCCCGGCATCCTTGCTACACTCCCGGCATCCTTGCTACACTCCCTGCATCCTTGCTACACTCCCTGCATGCCTACTACACTCCCTGCATCCTTGCTACACTCCCTGCATCCTTGCTACACTCCATGCATCCTTGCTACACTCCCTGCATCCCTGCTACACTCCCTGCATCCCTGCTACACTCCCTGCAACCTTGCTACACTCCCTGCATGCCTGCTACACTCCCTGCATAAATGCTACACTCCCTGCATGAATGCTTCACTCCCTGCATGAATGCTTCACTCCCTGCATGAATGCTTCACTCCCTGCATGAATGCTTCACTCCCTGCATGAATGCTTCACTCCCTGCACATTCTTTACCACAGGCTTGGCACTAGGAGCTTTCTTGGGGCCCATGGTGGATTATTTATAATAATAATATAATAATTATAATTTTTATTTCAATGCATGTTACAAGTGTACAATGTTATTTAGCAGTTGCAAGCACTAAAAACACTGGAATAATGACAATATACAGTGGTCCCTCGGTTTTCGCCGAAAATTCAATCCAGAATGCTGCTCAAGTGCCATTACCGAACGAATTTACTTCCTTAAGAAATAATGTCATGTAGGTTAGTCTATTTCATACCCCCAAAAATACACTTGCAACAGCACTTACGAAAATACACTTACATAAATGTTCGAGTTTGGAGATGCACGAAAGCCGAGGGACCACTGTATATGGTATGAATGCGTGGGTGGTGCGTGGGCAGTGGTCGCTCGCTTGTAAACAATAACACACTGAGTGCCTGGGTGCCCAGCTGGGCCACGGCCACACGCGTACGCGTCCGGGACGGATAGCCAACTCGCCCAACTCCGAGTGGCCGCCTAATACAGTCAAAAATATTGTAAAAAAAACCGTTGAACACCGATTTGGCCGAGCTCCAACGCCGTCGAGCACCGGGGGTTCACTGTACTGTATATTGTAATAAACAGAATAGAGGAAATCAGCTCTAATATACATTATTTAGGTATGCATACTGGTCAGAGCCCATCGTAAGTCCGAGTCATCGGTACGAGTATGTTGCTAAGTGAGGAGAGGCTGTACTTGAACTGGACCTGACTGGTTGTGTTTTCTTTCTACTCACTGTCTCAATGCGTGCAAGTAGATATGGCTATGGCTTGGACTGTACTATATTGATTTGTGATGTTTTTTCATGTGTTTTAAAAATATTTTATGTACATTTTTAGAAGTGCTTGAGCGTATGAAACTCCTTGAAGCACAGTGTCAGACAGAGTGGCATCCCACAGAGCTGATGGTGCATTGCACCATCTGGCAAGACAGTTACAGAGTGAATGATGGTGAAAGTTCCTTTATCGGGTCACCTGCCTCAGTGGGAGATGGACACCATAATAAAAAATATCAATTCCCCTAGACCAATCTTTGATTACTTTACAGTGGTACCTCGGTTAACAATATTTTTTCGTTCCAGAATGCTGTTCAAGTGCCATTACCAAACGAATTTATCCCCATAAGGAATAATGTAAAATAGACTAGTCCTTTTAGACCCCCAAAAATACACTTACAAAAGCATTTAAAAAAATAAATTTACATAAAAGGGCGAGTTTGGGGACCATCGTTAACCGAGGTACCACTGTAATTTAGTTTGAACTCTTATTACAGAGATACATGTATGTTGCAGCTTTGAACTGTAGTGTTGGCATGCCTCTGGCAAGACAGTGGTGGAGTGAGTGATGACAAAAGTGTTTCTTCTTTTTCGGGTCACTTTACCTCGGTGAGAAACAGCCGATGTGTTAATAAAAAAAAAAAACAGTAAATAGGAACTTAATCCTGATTAACTGACAGTTTTAAAGTCAGTGGCATAATACCTTATGTAAGTGGGAAGGGGAGGGTAAAACTTGAATCTTCGCCACATGGTCACAATTATCTAGAAATAGTGAGTGTTTATCATATAATGAAAACTATATTAGTAGTGGTAAGTGTGGAAGAGTACAGTTCTCAAAGACATTATTATATAAAGTAAGAACAAGAAATAAGAGAAATACCATACCTGGGAGGTAGAATCCAAGACCTTGAGGTAATAGGATCGCATTCTGGAATTAACTGGTGGGTGAAATGCCAAAACGTAATAAGAAAGTGCAAGCGCTCGAGAATGCACAATACCATACTGGGTCTGTCAGAAGGGAAAATTTAACATTATGAAACATAATTTAACAGCAAAACAACTATCAGCTAGTATTATATAAGAGAACATTCTTACTAGAGTCAATCTAATGACAAATGTTTCTCACAGGTATGAGAAATAACTTCACACAAGTCTGTGTCATAAGTCAATTAACTGACACATAACCCTTCACTACATCAAAAAAAGAAATCATTCAATATCATAATCACCTACATTTTTTTTTACTTATGTGAAGTTGCAAGAGAAGAATTAAGTCATGATGCCACTTATTTAACATTTAGTCTAACTTAACAATATTTTTAAACTTTCTAGTGCTTTAATTTGTAAAGTATATGCCTCCTCTAGTAGATTATATGACTCTTCTAGAAGACCTTACCTAACTTACATCATTGGTGCCAGATATACTTCCACACCGTAATTTATGCCAACCATGCCTACATGCCATAATTTATGCCACCATACTTGTGTACCATAATTTATGCTCACTAAGCTTGCACACCATAATTAATGCCCACCATGCTTACACACCATAATTAATGCCCACCATGCTTACATATCATAATTAATGCCCACCATGCTTACACATCATAATTAATGCCCATCATGTCTGCATACCATAATTTATGCCCACTATACTGTCTCCCACCATGGCAGGGTGATCAAAAAAAAAAAAGAAACATTGTCACCATCACTCACTATCACTATCTTGTGCCAACATTACAACTCAGATACCTCTCCAGACTGTAACATCCCCACTCCTCCTCCAGAGTGCAGACACTAATTACTTCTCACCTCCAGGACTATAACATCCCCACATCTCCTTCAGAGTGTAGGCATTGTACTTTCCACCTCCAGGATTCAAGTCCGTACCCGAGGGACAAAGCACAAAGAGAACAAAAAGCTGTCCAGGATACTACTGCTAGGAACCTCAAATTTTTCAACACGCACATAAAATCTACATTAAAAATTACATGAGGAATTGAACCATTAACAACAAGAGGTTCATACACTGAAATGAGCGAAATTCTAAAATATTAATATGAATCAATGTTCAGCAATCCATTAAATGAAAGCAGGGTGGAGCATGCAGAAAAAATTTTCATTACCCACAGATCACATAAAGCACATAAGTACAAATACAGAAGAATTCAAAATAGAAACAGAAAACATACCCACTCATGCAGTATCTGGACCAGATTCATGAAATTCTGTATTTATAACGAAGCACAAAACTCAACTAGCACAAGCACTCGGTATTCTCTGGAGGAAGACTTTAGCTATAGGCAAAATCCCAGAGGCCTTAAAGAGGGTGGACATTGCTCCATTGCATAAAGGAGGCAGCAGAGAACTAGCCAAAAATTACATACCCGCAGCCCTAATGTCACACATCATAAAAGTCTTTGAGAGGGTGAAAAGACATCAAATTACAAACTTCGTGCAACAGTATAATCTACACAACCCAAACCAAAATGAATCTAGAGCAGGAAGCTCATGATTGTCATGGCTACCAACACTATGACAGAATACGGCAAGCATTGGAAGAAAACCATACTGCAGGTGTGGTCAACATGGATTTGGCAAAGGCACTTGACGAATGTGATCACGGAGTGATTGCACATAAATTGATTGTGTTAAGTATAATGGGAAAGTAGGCAAATCGATTTTAAATTTTCTGACAAAAGGAAAACAAACAGTAGTAGTTAACAGAGTAAAATCCAGCATTAGCCAAGTAAAAAGCTCAGTACCACAAGGCACAGTCCCAGCACCTTTATTGCTTCTTATCCTTATAGCATTATTATTATTATTATTATTATTATAATCAAAAGAAGCGCTAAACCACAAGGGTTATGTAGTTATGTATCGTCATTAGCAGATGATACCAAGATAAGCACGAAAATCATCTCGGTAGAAAACATGAAAAAACTGCAAGATATAAGCAGACTTCCGGTGGGCAGTGAAGAATAACATGACATTCAATAGTGACAAGTCAAAACTACTTACATGTGGAAAGAATGAAGAACTCAAGAGTGACACTGTATACAAAACAGAAGATCACTAAACTGAATGAAAGGAACAAGTGAGAGATCTGGGTGTAATAATATCAGCTAATCTTTCAAAGAAAACAATAAGGCAAATATCACAAAAGCCAGGAAATTGAGTAGATAATGAAAATTTTTAAACAAGGTAAATAGTGCCAATGGAGACACTTTTCAAATCACTTGTGCTCTCTTGCTTGGAACTGTCAGTCAATGCTGACAGTTCCAGACAGGGCAGGAGAGACATCAGAGCTGGAACAGATACAGAGATTATTTACAGCCCACATAGAAATGATTAGAGGGAGGGGGTAAAGGAGGTTTTGTGGGCAAGGGGCTTGGATTTCCAGCAAGCGTGCATGAGCATGTTAAATAGGAGTGAATGGAGATGAATGGTTTTTGGGCCTGAAGAGTTGTTGGAGTGTGATCAGGGTAATATTTTGTGAAGGGATTCAGGAAAACCAGTTAGCCGGACTTGAGTCCTGGAAATGGAAAATACAATACCTGCACTTTAAAGGAGTGGTTTGGGATATTGGCAGTTTGGAGGGTCATCTAAACAGTTGTATCTGAGCACCTCTGCAAAGACAGTGAAAGATGACAAAAAATTTTTTTGTTTTCTTTCTTTCTTTTTGGGTCACCCTACCTCGCAAGGAAATGACAGATGTGTTAAAAAAAATTGAGCCAATAAAACATTTAAATTACTGGAATGCCCTAAAGTCTTAAATATGCATTCACTGGAGCAGAGGAGAGAGAGATACATGATAATATATATACACAGAAGGTACTCAAAGATCTGGTTCCAAATCTGCACACTGCCCTAGCAACTTACTGGAGATAGGAGAACATGTAAAATAAACCTAATGAAAAAGCTGTTTAACACTACCACAATACAGTGGACCCCCGAGTTTTGATCACCTCAAAACTCGAACAATTATGTAAGTGTATTATTGTAAGTGCTTTTGCAAGTGTATTTTTGGGGGTCTGCAACGAATTATGGCCGAAACTCGGGGGTTCACTGTATATCAGAAACAGTGCCAGAACAAGCATAGAAGTTTTCAAGAGAAGATCAGACATATAACTCTGCCAAGTGCCAAATCAACCAGGCTGTGATGGGTAATTGGGCCAGCAGGCCACTACATCAGGTTCATCAGGCAAGCACCAGAAAAGACTGGCCTAGGGCTGGGCTGCAAGAGTAGGAAAACTCTTGAAAGCCTTGAAAGTTATCTCAAATGTATACTATAATTTATACAATACAATACAATACAATTTTATTTCATTGCTCGTGTACATAGGTTTTTATTACAATCATAAATTGAAGTGCAAGTAGAGCCTCTGGCATGCCATGGCATTAGGGGCAGCTTAATCTAATGGCTTATAGACTATGAACATAATATTAGAGTAATTGAGTGAGTTTATATTGTTAGATCGTTCAAATTATGATATGATGATAATACATTGATCTAGTTAAAAAATGATGATAGACATTGTAACAAGTGTTTAGTAGGATGGTAACATAATTGAAAAATTAAATCATCTTAAGGAAAATAACATTGAGCATTTTTTAGAGTAATTTACAGTTTGAGTATTTAGTTTAGGGTGATTAGGTGGTAACATAATATTAAAAATTGAAATTATTTTATAGGAAAATAACTGAGCATTTTTGAAAGCAATTTACAGTATGAGTATTTAGTTTAGGGTGAGTAGGTGGTTTTTGAGAAGAGTTTTAAATTGATTTTCAGACAAGGTTATTTTAGTATTTCCAGGTAATGAGTTCCAGATTTTGGGGCCCTTTATGTGCATAGAATTTTTACATAGGTTGCTATGGACACGGGGTACATCAAAAAGTAATCTGTATCTTGTGTTATGGTCATGGGTCCTATTAAGGTTGGTGAGGAGAATTTTGAGTGGAGGGTTTATATTAGAATGTAGAATTCTATGTACGTATGTAGTAGGCACAAGAATAAGTGTGAATGTTCTTTATGGTGAGTAGTTTTAGGCTTTTGAATATTGGTGGAGTATGCTGTCTAGAGTGGGAATTTGTTATCATTCTGACTGCAGCCTTTTGCTGGGTTATGAGTGGTCTAAGGTGATTTAATGTTGTTGATCCCCATGCACAGATTCCATAAGTGAGATATGGGTAGATGAGCGAGTGATATAGTGCAAGGAGAGCTGATTGAGGCACATAGTAGCATATCTTAGATAATATGCCTACTGTCTTCGAGATTTTCTTGGAAATTTGTTGTGTGTGTGTTTGGAATTTAAGGCTCCTGTCAATGTGGATTCCTAGGAATTTTCCCTCTGTGAGTCTTGTTATGGGTGAACCGTTGAGTGTTATGTTAAGTTGAACATTTGTAACTGTTTCCAAACTGTATAAAGTAGGTCTTGTCAGTATTTAGAGTAAGTTTATTAGTCGTCATCCATGTTGATATTTTCTGTAATTCGGCATTAACAGTATTAGCCAGTGTGACTGGATTTGGGTGAGAGAAGACATATGTTGTGTCATCTGCAAATAATATGGGTTTGAGTAGTTGTGATGCATTAGGTAGGTCATTGATGAAAAATTAGGAATAAGAGTGGACCCAATACACTTCCTTGAGGGACTCCGACTGTAATTTGTTGTGTGGAAGAGTTCGCTCCATTTGTGTACACGTATTGGCTTCTGCTACTGAGGTATGACTTTACATAGTTTAGTGAGTGCCCTCTTATATCATAGTGTGCTAGTTTTGTAAGCAGTAAATCATGATCGACTGTATCAAAAGCTTTGCATAGATCAATGAAGATTCCCAGTGGAACTTCTTTCTTCTCAAGTGCGGTGTATATTAACTCTAGCATGTGTATAATGGCATCATTTGTGCTTTTGTTGGTCCTGAATCCAAACTGACTGGGGTTGAGTACGTTGTGTGAGACGAGGTAGGAATGGTGTTTCTGGATGATTGTGAAGAGAGTGGAGAGTTATGCTGTGGCCCTACTGGGCTGAGGTGGATAGTAGAGGTTCTGGAACTGAAGTTGATGGTTGTACTTAGTGTCTAACTTTAAGTCATTCAGTAAGTCATTCAGTAAGTCAGTCAGTCAAGTCATTCAGTAAGTCAGTCAGTCAAGTCATTCAGTAAGTCAGTCAGTCAAGTCAGTCAGTCAGTCAAGTCATTCAGTAAGTCAGTCAGTCAGTCAAGTCATTCAGTTAGTGTCAGTCAGTCAAGTCATTCAGTAAGTCAGTCAGTCAAGTCATTCAGTAAGTCAGTCAGTCAAGTCATTCAGTAAGTCAGTCAGTCAAGTCATTCAGTAAGTCAGTCAGTCAAGTCATTCAGTAAGTCAGTCAGTCAAGTCATTCAGTAAGTCAGTCAAGTCATTCAGTAAGTCAGTCAAGCCATTCAGTAAGTCAGTCAAGTCATTCAGTATGTCAGTCAAGTCATTCAGTAAGTCAGTCAGTCATTCAGTAAGTCAGTCAGTCATTCAGTAAGTCAGTCAAGCCATTTGGTAAGTCAGTCAAGTCATTCAGTAAGTCAGTCACACAAACTTATGATTACCTCTTTTTATGTGTACAAAGTAACACTTCATTACGGCCACGGGTTATGTCTTGTCTAATATCTTTGTTTTCTTTGTTAATTCTAAGACTTAAATGCTTATACCTTTTCTTGCCACTTTGAGCAACACTGGTATGCCTACTGGGTGTCATGATTGCTTGGCAGATACAAGATATAGTAATTTAAAGATCAAAACACAATTCACTCTCTCTCATTCTTCACAAAGCTGGCTTGTAGCAGAGGACTTTTTTTTGACGCGTATGAAATACGTACGAATGCTGGGATGGTGGGGTCCGGGGTGGCTGGGGAAGGCCGGTGGTGTCCGCTGAACGACAACAAGGCCGCTGCTTGTGGGAATGGTTATTTGTTTTTCCTTCTCGCAAACTGTAAGTTTATTCAGGTATACACAGATACAGTTACAAAGATTATCATACATAGCAGCATATGTGTAGAGAACCTAGGATAACCCAAAAAAGTCAGAGTGACTTATTTCAATTCTGTCTGACATTTTTTTGGGTTATCCTAGGTTCTCTACACATATGCTGCTATGTATGATAATTAATGTAACTGTACTCACCTAATTGTGGTTGCAGGGGTTGAGACTCAGCTCCTGGCCCCGTGTATCTGAATAAACTTACTTACAGTTTGCGGGAAGGAAAAACAAATTCCCTTTTCCTCTAAGCACGAGGATTGGGCTTACACTTGAAATCACCTGATGCATTACCGAAAAGGAGCAAGGTGAAGCGATCCTTTGATGTCTTGAAGCCTGGTGCACTTTTCTCTTGCTGACTGATATAAGTTCGTGTTGGCATTTTCTTCCAGAAAACATTTCTCTCGTCAGCATTAAACACTTGATGTGGCTCATAGCCACCCTCAGTAGGACCCCCACTGACTCAATGGTTTAACCCACCGCGGGCTACCGTGCGTTCAAAAATTTTTCCCCTCCCGTGAACCGTGTAATATCACTTTTACGTTGTGTTAGATAATAATGTGCCGCAATTCTTCAATCGTGCAATACCCATAACGTGCAACATAATCTCGTGCTAAATGACGATCTACTGTATCTCCACCCCTCCTTCAGAGTGCAGAAACTGTACTTCCCACCTAACTGGTTTTCCTCAATTCCGTCATGTTACCGTGGTCACACTCCAAGAGCACACCAAGTCAAAAAAAAAAAAAAAAAAAAAAAAAAACTTGCCTCCACTCACTTTTATCTAACACACTCACACATGCCTATTGGATGTTCAAGTCCTTCATATACAAAAACCTCCTTTACCCCCTCCCCCCAACTTATTCTAGGATGACCCCTACCCCTCCTTCCCACTACAGAGTTATATGCACTCCAAATCATACTATTTTGCTCCATCCTCTCTAAATGTTCAAACCATCTCAACAACCCTAAATCCATAAATGTAACAAAAACTTCTTTACCCTTATCTAAATGCTGTTCACTTATATGCTTCACTTTAAACATTTGGTTTATATTTTCCCTACCCTTCCTAAATCCTCCTTATCATTAATTCTTTCAATAATAACTCTACCATACACCTTACCAGGTATACTCCACAGACTTATTTCCCTATAATTCTTACACTCTCTTTTGTTCCCTTTACCTTAATACAAAGATACTATGCTTGACATTACATGACATTGTCATCCATTGAAGATACCGCAAGACTCCAAGCAGACATCAACCAAATCTTTAAATGGACCACAGAAAACAATATGAAGTTCAATGAAGAGAAATTTAAATTACTCCGATATGGAAAACTCGAGGAAATTAAAACTGAATCAGAGAACAAAACAAATTTGAACCACACAATAGTGAAAAACTAATATGAAGGACCTTGGAGTGATAATGTCAGAAGATCTCACCTTCAAAGACCACAACAATGTATCTACCACATCTGCTAGAAAAAAAATATGATGCATAATGAGAACCTTCAAAACTAGGGATTCCAAGCCCTTGATGATTCTCTTCAAATCATTTGTTCTCTAGACTGGAATATTGCTGTACGCTAAAGGCCCCATTCAAGGCAGGCAAAATTGCAGACCTGGAGAATGTACAGAGAACTTTCACAGCAAGCATAAGTACGATAAAGCACCCAAATTACTGGGAACAGTTGAAGTTCCTTGATTTGTATTCCATGGAATGCAGGCAAGAAAGGTACATAATAATATATACCCTTGGAAAATCCTAGAGGGACTAGTCCCAAATTTGCACACAAAAATCACTCCTTACAAAAGCAAAAGACTCGGCAGGTGGTGCAACATCCCCCAATGAAAAGCAGGGGTGCCACGAGTACACTAAGAGACAACACAATAAGTATCAGGGGCCCAAGATTGTTCAACTGCCTTCCAGCATACATAAGGGAGATTACCAATAGACCCCTGGCTGTCTTCAAGAAGGCACTGGACAAACACCTAAAATCAGTACCTGACCAGCTGGGCTGTGGTTCATATGTCGGCTTGCATGCAGCCAGCAGTAACAGCCTACTTGATCACATCCTGATCCACCAAGAGGCCTGGTCACAGACAGGGCCATGGGGGCATTGACCCCCAAAAAACCCCTCCTGGTATACTACAGCTATGCTCTCTGCCAAGCCGTAGGTACACCTTTCCCCCTTTCATACATTTACTGAACAAATGCACCAACCACTCCAAGCTATATCCCCACCTGCTTTAAGCATTTCTGTTTTGATCCCATCAATCCCAGTTGCTTTATTCCTTTTCATTTTACCTACAGCCTCATAAACTTCCCGACACTCGCTCTGGCTCTTCTTCACTTTTAAAAGAAGTTTTACCTCCCGGGCCAATGCACAAAATCACTGTCTCCCTCTCTTCATCCACATTTAACATCTCAAAATGTTCCCACAATCTTCTCAATACAGTCATCCCTTGAGTTACATTATTCTTTTCCAGATGTATTGTACCTCAAAACTACTCCAACTCAAACCCCTAAATACATACGTGGTTTTATGGTAATTTGTTCCAAGACGCCAGAACAACGAACCTGCTCTTAAATATTTTTTGTCGTCTAAACACTCTGAAGTTTTCTGAGTGGTAAACACGTATAGGCTGCAGCTTGAAATATACAGAGGCACTCACACCCAGCAGCAGAGTAAGCTTATCTTTCATAAGCATATGAATAGGCAAAGTGGCAGGATAGGGAAGGCGGGCCAGGCAGGCAAAGAAGACCAGGTAGGCAAGGCAAGCAAGGCAGGCAATGCAGACAAGGCAGGCAAAGCAGGCAAGACAAGGCAGGCAATGCAGGCAAAGCAGGCAAGGCAAGGCAGGCAAGGCAGGCAAGGCAGGCAAGGCAGGCAAGGCAGGCAAGGCAGGCAAGGCAGGCAAGGCAGGCAAGGCAGGCAAGGCCAGGCAGGCAGATTGGTAAAAAATTGTAGATTTATGTTTGTAACTTTGAAATCCATTTGTTCCTTATTCATTCTCAACTTATTAATCTCCAAAAATGTTTCTTCTCTGCAAAATTTGTTGACAGGTCCTCTCCCAGTCTCGCATTTGCTCTCCTTTTACACTCCCTCACCACTTTCTTAACCTCTCTTTTACTTTCCTTATGCTCTACCTTCTTTATATCATTTCTGATTTTCATAAAAATCTCTCATATGTTAACTTTTTCTGCCTTACATTCTCTTTACCTCATCATTCCACCAATCACTCTTCCTCCCTCCTGCACCCACCCTCTTATATCCACAAACTTCTATGCATTCTAACACCACATTCTTAAATCTACCCTCTCCTCCTCCTCATTAACTATATTCTCACTAGCCCATCTTTCTCCCAACAGTTGCTTATATCGTACCCTAATTACCTTCTCGTTTAATTTATAAATTTTCACTTCTTTCTTACTTGCTGATACTACACTCCTTGTACAACATCTATATTTTACTCTCACTGTAGCTACAACTAAATAATGATCTGATATATATGTTGCCCCTCTATAAACATGCGCATTCTAAAGTCTACCCATCAACCTTTTATCCACCAATACATAGTCCAACAAACTGATGGCATTACGCCCTATATCATATCTCGAGTACTAACACACCATAATTTACACCCGCCATGCTTGCACACCATAATTTACACCCACTATGTTTGCACACCATAAATTATGTCCTCCCATCAGTCCATGAAAAGCAATGTTACAACACAAACTAACCAGCATACTACTTGAAAGGGACCAGGAAGTACAGACCCACAAACGGCCAATGTAAGTTACAAGGTCATATGTACTACCCCAGTGCCTATGTACTACCCCAGTGCCTATGTACTACCCCAGTGCCTATGTACTACCCCAGTGCCTATGTACTACCCTGGTGCCTATGTAATATTAATGGTTAATATGATATAGGTAGTAGGTTGGTAGACAGCAATCACCCAGGGAGGTACTACCGTCCTGCCAGGTGACTGTGAAACAGAAACCTGAAACCGTTTTACATGATGGTAGGATTGCTGGTGTCTTTTTTCTGTCTCATAAACACGCTGGATAACAGGTATATCTAGCTACTTCTACTTACATGTAGGTTACACTACACAGGCATGCACATGCATATATATACATACACACATCTATGTTTTTCTTCTTTTTCTTAATAGCTCTTGTTCTTCTTTATTTCCTCTATTGTCCATGAGGAAGTGGAAAAGAATTCTTCCTCCGTAAGCTATGCGTGTCGTATAAGGCGACTAAAATGCCGGGAGCAATGGGCTAGTAACCCCTTCTCCTGTACACACTTACTAAAAAAACGAATAAGAAAAGCTTTATAAAACTGGGATATTTGAATGTGCATGGATGTAGTGTGGATGATAAGAAAGAGATGATTGCTGATGTTATGAATGAAAAGAAGTTGGATGTCCTAGCCCTAAGCGAAACAAAGCTGAAGAGGGTAGGCGAGTTTCAGTGGGGAGAAATAAATGGGATTAAGTCAGGAGTATCTGAGAGAGTTAGACCTAAGGAAGGGGTAGCAATAATGTTGAAGGACCAGTTATGGAAGGAGAAGAGGGAATATAAATGTGTAAATTCAAGGATTATGTGGATTAAAATAAGGGTCAGATGCGAAAAGTGGGTTATAATAAGCGTGTATGCACCTGGAGAAGAGAGGAGTGTAGAGGAGAGAGAGATTTTGGGAGATGTTAAGCGAATGTATAGGAACTTTTGAACCAAGTGAGAGAGTAATTGTAGTAGGGGACCTAAATGCCAAAGTAGGAGAAACATGTAGAGAGGGTGTGGTAGGTAAGTTTGGGGTGCCAGGTGTAAATGAAAATGGGAACCCTTTGATTGAACTTTGTATAGCAAGGGGTTTAGTTATAGGTAATACATACAGTGGTACCTCGAGTTACGATGGTCCCCAAAATCGCCCTTTTATGTAAGTTTATTTTTTTAAAGGCTTTTGTAAGTATATTTTTGGGGGTGTAAAAGGACTAGTCTATTTTACATTATTCCTTATGGGGATAAATTCGTTTGGTAATGGCACTTGAACAGCATTCTCGAACGAAAATATATCGTAACTCGAGGTACCACTGTATTTTAAGAAAAAGAGGATAAATAAGTATACAAGATATTATGTAGGGCGAAATGACAGTAGTTTGTTGGACTATGTCTTGGTAGATAAAAGACTGTTGAGTAGACTTAAGGATGTACATGTTTATAGAGGGGCCACAAATATATCAGATCACTTTTTAGTTGTAGCTAAAGTGGGAGTAAAAGGTAGATGGGATACAAGGAAAATAGAAGCAGTAAGTAAGAGAGAGGTGAAGGTTTATAAACTAAAAGAGGAGGCAGTTAGGGTAAGATATAAACAACTATTGGAGGATAGATGGGCTAGTGAGAGTGTAGGCAATGGGGTCAAAGTGTATGGAGTAGGTTAAAGAATGTAGTGTTAAGAGTGTTCAGCAGAAGTTTGTGGTTACAGGAAAGTGGGTGCGGGAGGGAAGAAGAGCGATTGGTGGAATGATGATGTAAAGAGAGTAGTAAGGGAGAAAAAGTTACCATATGAGAGGTTTTTACAAAGTAGAAGTGATGCAAGGAGGGAAGAGTATATAAAGAAAAAAAGAGAGGTTAAGAGAGTGATCAAGCAATGTAAAAAGAGAGCAAATGAGAGAGTGGGTGAGATGTTATCAACAAATTTTGTTGAAAATAAGAAAATGTTTTGGAGTGAGATTAATAAGTTGAGGAAGCCTAGGGAACAAATGGATTTGACAGTTAAAAATAGGAGAGGAGAGTTATTAAATGGAGAGTTAGAGGTATCGGGAAGATGGAGGGAATATTTTGAGGAGTTGTTAAATGTTGATGAAGACAGGGAAGCTGTGATTTCGCGTATAGGGCAAGGAGGAATAACATCTTGTAGGAGTGTGGAATAGCCAGTTGTGAGTGTGGGGGAAGTTCGTGAGACAGTGGGTAGAATGAAAGGGGGTAAGGCAGCCGGGATTGATGGGATAAAGGTAGAAATGTTAAAAACAGGCGGAGATATAGTTTTGGAGTGAATGGTGCTATTATTTAATACATGTATGGAAGAGGGTAAGGTACCTAGGGACTGGCAGAGAGCGTGTATTGTTCCTTTGTATAAAGGCAAAGGGGACAAAAGAGAGTGCAAAAATTATAGGGGAAGAAGTCTGTTGAGTATACCAGGTAAAGTGTATGGTAGAGTTATTATTGAAAGAATTAAGAGTAAGACAGAGAGCAGAATAGCAGATGAACAAGGTGGCTTTAGGAAAGGTAGAGGGTGTGTAGACCAAGTGTTTGCAGTAAAACATATAGGTGAACAGTATTTGGATAAGGGTAAAGAGGTTTTTGTGGCATTTATGGATTTGGAAAAGGCGTATGATAGGGTGGATAGGGGGGCAATGTGGCAGATGTTGCAGGTGTATGGAATAGGAGGTAGGTTACTGAAAGCAGTGAAGAGCTTTTATGAGGATAGTGAGGCTCAGGTTAGAGTGTGTAGGAGAGAGGGAGATTATTTCCCGGTAAAAGTAGGCCTTAGACAAGGATGTGTGATGTCACCGTGGTTGTTCAATATATTTATAGATGGGGTTGTAAGAGAAGTGAATGCGAGGGTCTTGGCAAGAGGTGTGGGGTTAAAAGACAAAGAATCAAATACAAAGTGGGAGTTGTCACAGTTGCTTTTTGCTGATGACACTGTGCTTTTGGGAGATTCTGAAGAGAAGTTGCAGAGGTTGGTGGATGAATTCGGTAAGGTATGTAAAAGAAGAAAATTGAAAGTGAATATAGGAAAGAGTAAGGTGATGAGGATAACAAAAAGATTAGGTGACAAAAGATTGGATATCAGATTGGAGGAAGAAAGTATAGAGGAGGTGAATGTATTCAGATATTTGGGAGTGGACATGTCAGCAGATGGGTCTATGAAGGATGAGGTGAATCATAGAATTGATGAGGGGAAAAGGGTGAGTGGTGCACTTCGGAGTCTGTGGAGACAAAGAACTTTGTCCATGGAAGTAAAGGGGAATGTATGAGAGTATAGTTATACCAACACTCTTATATGGGTGTGAAGCATGGGTGATGAATGTCGCAACGAGGAGAAGGCTGGAGGCAGTGGAGATGTCATGTATGAGGTCAATGTGTGGTGTGAATATAATGCAGAGAATTCGGAGTTTGGAAATTAGGAGGAGGTGCGGGATTACCAAAACTATTATCCAGAGGGCTGAGGAGGGGTTGTTGAGGTGGTTCGGACATGTAGAGAGAATGGAACGAAATAGAATGACCTCGAGAGTGTATAAATCTGTAGTGGAGGGAAGGCGGGGTAGGGGTCGCCCTAGGAAAGGTTGGAGGGAGGGGTAAAAGAGGTTTTGGGTGCGAGGGCTGGGATTTCCAGCAAGCATGCGTGTGCGTATTTGATAGGAGTGAATGGAGACAAATGGTTTTAATACTTGACGTGCTGTTGGAGTGTGAGCAAAGTAACATTTATGAAGGGATTCAGGGAAACCGGCAGGCCGGACTTGAGTCCTGGAGATGGGAAGTACAGTGTCTGCACTCTGAAGGAGGGGTGTTAATGTTGCAGTTTTATAACTGTAGTGTAAAGCACCCCTCTGGCAAGACAGTGATGGAGTGAATGATGATGAAAGTTTTCTTTTCGGGCCACCCTGCCTTGGTGGGAATCGGCCGATGTGTTAATAAATAAAAATAATATGATATACAATACAATGCTTTAGGATGGTCTGAGAATATTAACTTTCAGTTGAAAACAAAGATGACATGCTCGAGTAATCTTTGCTTCATGAGAAAAATATTTATTAAACCTTGGGAAACAAACCATAGCAGTTACAACCATTCCACAGTGCCAGGATATGAGAAAAAAAAAAAATGACAAAATATTCCACCACCTCAGAGCCTTGTTGGACCAGAGATACAGCCAGTGGCCCCTTCCCCTCCAGAACCACAAATACTGATACCAACCAAAAAAATCCCCCCAACAAACAAGCAATATGACTTATACAGGGCCTTAAGCCACCCACCAACAAAATACAGTGGTACCTCGGTTAACGATGGTCCCCAAACTCGCCCTTTTATGTAAGTTTATTTTTTTAAATGCTTTAGTAAGTGTATTTTTGGGGGTCTAAAAGGACTAGTCTATTTTACATTATTCCTTATGGGGATAAATTCGTTTGGTAATGGCACTTGAACAGCATTCTGGAACGAAATAATATCGTTAACCGAGGTACCACTGTACCTTTTATCAGTGGACTCCTTGTGGAGTCAAATGCTAAGTTCACAGCCCTCACAGAGACTGACACAATGACAATGAATTATGGATAACAGGGTACAACTTATTTAGATGCAACAGAAAGAAAAGAAACAAAGGGGAAGGGTGGCTTGTATGTCAAAGGGTCACTCATTTGCACAGAGTTACTAAACGCCACAAATGATGTAGTTAAAGTTTCAACAATAAAGATCGAGAACCAAAAACTTAGCATTGTGGCTGTAAATAAACCACCAGATGCAACTTCCCAATAGTTCAAGGAACAGTTGATGAAAACTGATTACTGTCTGGACAATCTTCCAACCCCAGCCCCAAATATCTTGCTGCTGGGTGATTTCAATTTAAGACAAACAAAATGGAAGAATGTAGCAAATAATGTTATAGCAGAGACAATCCCTGGAGGCAGCTCAGATGAAAAGTCTCACACACATAAGTTGCTGAATCTCTACAATAAATTCACCTTAAGCCAACAAGACTGGAAAACACACTTGACCTTATTTTCATGAATAATGATGACCTGGTACATAAAACTGCATCAGAGACAGCTAATTTAGACCACAAACCCATTTTGCATACCTTAAGTATGGCATGGTGAGGGAGCCTTGATATGAGAGTCATCCCACAGTCACTAAAAATACAGTCCCACTCCATAAAGGTGGCAACAAAGCAATAGCAAAAAATTATAGATCGATAGCTCTAACGTCCCACATCATAAAAGCCTTTGAAGCGTTCTAAGAAGTATAATTGCCAACCACTTGGATTTTCAACAATTGCGCAATCAAGGACAGCAAAGATTCAGAGCAAGTTGCTCCTGCTTCTCGCAACTACTGGACCACTATGACATAATCTTGGATGTACTGGAGGACAAGCAGAATGCAGATGAAGTATACACAGACTCTGCAAAAGCCTTCGAAACGTGCAATCATAATGTAATAGAACACAAAATGTGTGCTAAAGGAATAACTGGAAAAGTGGGCAGATGGATCTTCAACTTTCTAACCAAAAGAACTCAAAGAATAATGGCAACAGAGTTAAGTCGGAGGCTGCCATAGTGAAAAGCTCTGTTCCACAAGGTACAATACTTTCTCAATCCTGTTCCTAATCCTTATATCAGACACAGAGATGTAAACCTTAGCACAGTGTCTTCTTTGCAGACGATAATAGAATCTATACAAGAATTTCATCCAGTGAGGACACGGAAAATCTCCAAGCAGACATAAACCAAGTTTTCCAATAGGCTACAGAAAACAATATGATGTTCACTGAGGACAAATTTCAGTTATTCTATTATGGAAAACTTTAAGAAATAATAACTAGAACAGAGTATACTACAAACTTTAACTACACAATAGAGCAAAAAACTAATGTGAAAGATTTGGGAGTGATAATGTCAAGAGGATCTCACCTTCAAGAATCACGTGTCACTATCACATCTGCCAGGAAAATGACAGGACAGATAATGAGAACTTTCAAAACAAGGGATGCCAAGCCAATGCTGATCCTCTTTGAGTCACTTATTTTCTCTAGGCTGGAATACTGCTGTACACTAACAGCCTCGTTCAAGGCAGGTAAAATTGCAGATCTAGAGAATGTACAGAGAAGCTTCACTGCCTCTCTTAGTTCAGTCAAGCACATTAATTACCCAGAATGTTTGAAGTCCCTTGACCTGCACTCCCTGGAATGCAGGTGAGAAAGATACATCATAATCTATACCTGGAAAATCCTAGAAGAACTAGTCCCTAATCTGCACACAGAAATCACTTCCTACAAAAGCAAAAGACTAGGCAGACAGTGAAACATACCCTTAATGAAAAGCATCAGGGCCATGAATACACTAAGAGAAAACAGAGTAAGTGTCATGGGCCCAAGACTGTTCAACAGCCTCCCACTATACATAAGGGGAATTACCAATAGACCCCTGGCTGTCTTCAAGAGGGAACTGGACAGATGCCTAAAGTCAGTGCTTGATTTGTATGCTGGATTGTGTGTGGCCAGCAGTAACAGTCTGGTTGATCAAGTCCTGATTCCACCAATTTCATTATCCTCTCTACCTGGTCTCAGACCGAGCCACAGGGGCGTTGACCCCCAAAGCCCTCTCCAGGTAAACTCCAGGTAAACATGCTCAACAACCTCAACAGTCCTTCCTCAGCCCCCCTGAATTATACCTTTGATAGCCTCACAATACCTAATTTCTGTTCTCTAAATTTTCTGTGTAATATTCATATTATAATATTACACACTGCTCTCAAACATGAGACTTCCACTGCCTCTAGGTTCCTTGTTGTAACATCCAAAACCCTTTCCTCACACCCTCAAAAAAACGTTGGTACCACTATACAGTGGACCCCCGAGTTTCGTAAAAACTTCACTCCTGAAGTCTGCTCAAGTGCCATTACCGAACGAATTTACTCCCTTAAGGAAAAATGTCACGTAGGTTAGTCTATTTCAGACTCCCAAAAATACTTTTCCACAAGCACTTACAATATTATACTTACATAAATGTACGATTTCCGGGGTTTACGAAACTCGGGGGTCCACTGTATTCTGGTACATTCCCATTTTTTATTCCTAAGATGCCTTAAAACATCACTTATCTATTTCCCCCCTCCCTCCATTCTATGGTTCACCTCATGTTTCACAGACCCATCTGCTGACATACTTCCAAGTACAGTGGTACCTCGAGTTACGATGGTCCCCAAAATCGCCCTTTTATGTAAGTTTATTTTTTTAAATGCTTTTGTAAGTATATTTTTGGGGGTGTAAAAGGACTAGTCTATTTTACATTATTCCTTATGGGGATAAATTCGTTTGGTAATGGCACTTGAACAGCATTCTCGAACGAAAAAATATCGTAACTCGAGGTACCACTGTATTCTAAATACAGTGGTACCTCGAGTTACGAGCAGCTCCCAACTCGAACAATTATGTAAGTGTATTTTTGGGGGTCTGAAATGGATTAATCTAATTTTCATTATTCCTTATGGGAACAAGTTCGTTTGGTATCGGCACTCGAACAGCCTTTTGGAACGAATTAAGTTCATAACTCGAGGTACAGTACACTGTACATTCATTTCCTTTATTCTCCACGCCTCCAATCTGATATTCAATCACTCATTGCCTAGACTTAATCTGCTACTTTCATCACTTTGTTCTTTTATTCATTCAGTTTTAATTTTCTTTTTATATACCCTCCGAAATTCATCTACAGTGGTACCCCGAGTTTCGGCCACTTTCCAACTCAAACAGTTACAGTGGACCCCCGGTTTACGATAGTCTCCAAACTCACCCTTTTATGTAAGTTTATTTTTGTAAGTGCTTTTGTAAGTGCATTTTTGGGGGTCTAAAAAGACTAATCTAATTTACATTATTCCTTATGGGAATAAATTCGTTCGGTAATGGCACTTGAACAGCATTCTTGAACGAAAAAATGACGTAATCCAGGGGGTCCACTGTATGTAAGTGTATTATTGTAAGTGCTTTTGTAAGTGTATTTTTGGAGGTCTGAAACAGACTAATCTAATTTACATTATTCCTTATGGAAACAAATTCGTTCGGTAATGGCACTTGAACAGCCTCCTGGATTGAATTATGGCCGAAACTCGGGGTACCACTGTACTAGCCGTTCTCCTCTTCTCTCCAGAATCTCCCACAAGAAAAAGAAAAAAGCATCTGTGACAACTTGCACTATGTGTCAGATTTATTACCTTTTAATGCCACACCTCTCCCCAACACCACAGTACAGAAGGACCGCCGTATCCACGGGGTATACGTTCCAAGGACCTGCCATGTATGCTGAAACTGCGGGTAGTAGTAAACCCTATATATAAGTCCTATACATATCTATTACAAAGTTTAATTGATAAATTATGCACAATAAGTGGAGAATTATCACTTTTTCACTGATGGGAAGCACTTCACGGCTTCTCTTAGGCTTTGAAGAACTGCCAGCTTGTCTACTTTTGTGCTTTGGGACCATTATTATGCAAAATTAAGAGGTATTTTTGGGCCACAGTAAACCGTGGATAACTGAAACCACTGATAATGAATCTGTGGATAAGGGGGTTCTACTGTATTCACTTCTTTACAACACCATTTATAAATACAGTGGTACCCCGGTTTACGATGGTCCCCAAACTCACCCTTTTATGTAAGTTTATTTTTTTAAATGCTTTTGTAAGTGTAATTTTGGGGGTCTAAAAGGACTAGTCTATTTTACAACTTTTCTTAAGGAGATAAATTCGTTTGGTAATGGCACTTGAACAGCATTCTGGAATGAAAAAATATCGTAAACCGGGGTACCACTGTATGTTCAACAACCATGGAGACATCACACATCCCTATTTCAAACCTACTTTTACTGTAAAATAATCTTCCTTCTCTTCTATATACCCTAACTTAAGCCTCACTCTCTGCATATTATTATTGTTGTTATTTGTAGACTGTTAAATTCCTGAAAATATCCAAATTCACATTAAGTCATTCAATGCTAGACAGCAGAAATGGTGTAAGTAGAGAAAAGGAGGAGCTGAGAGGAGGACACTGAAATAGCACATGGGTCTCACAGTTGATGTAGTAAATCAGTGCCAGTCAAGTAATTATACATAAGAATCAATCTGAATTCAAGTGGGACTGGCGGAGGAGAGCAAATCGAAGCAAGCACGTCAGAGGTGAGAGTTAATGAGACAGAGGAACTCTCAGAAATAGAAGGCCTGTACAACATTTGGATAAATCTAACATGAATTACTACACAAGAAATATATCTTACCTCAAAAACGAATTTCTTCAAAAGATCACCAAAGAGCCCAGCAGGAAGATAAGTATAGGGTGTTATGTTCAGGTACAAGGTCTCCAACCCTTGCACAATAAATTCTTTCTCTTTTGTGTTTTGGTCTGTACATGCCTCATAATATGAGGTCTCATAACTGGTTAGTTCTCTAATTTCTGAAGAACTGTTGATATGATTAGGAGGATATAACATTTGATCACTGTCCAAGTTCTCAGCCTCATCGAGTGTTGCAACATCCTGAGACTCTCTCATCACACACTGAGATATATTAGCACAATATACAGGTATATCATTGAGACATTCAGTTTTAACTGCAGATGCCATGCCTTTCTTTAAATTATATTTTGTTAATTTCAGGTAAACAGAAGAGTCACTTTCTCTAATCAGAGGTGGTCCAGCATTTACCCCCTTGCTATCAACAGATGGCTGCTTCACTTTGGTGTAGATGTTCTGAAATTCATCAATTCTGTTACTATATGTAGAGTAACTTATATTACCCAAGAGTGTCTTGAGAGGAAAGAGAAGAGACTGAGGTGAGTGTGAGTGAGCTACTATCATTATATCGAAGAGGCTTAGCCTCTCTTAAAATATCAGAGTGCTTCTCTGTAGATGAAAAACACACAGTTACTATAGTAGTGTGTGTCACCAACTGGTTCAGTCTCTTCTCTTGACATGATGCTCTATGAAGACTCTAAGGAGGGATCACACAAGTTACTTTTCATCACCATAATATTTGATATCATTTATACATATTTAGTAAAAAAAAAAAAAAATAAGTGGATGGGTTTATGAAGCACAAGGTAAACCATGGAACTGATGAAGGAAAAAGGGTGGGTGGTGCATTGAGATATCTGTGGAGACAAAGAACATTATCCATGGAGGCAAAGAAGAGTATAGTGGTACCAACACTCTTATATGAGTGTGAAGCATGGGATGAAAATGCTGCGCCAAGGAGGAGGCTGGAGGCAGTGGAGATGTTGTGTCTAGGGACAATGTGTGGTGTAAATATAATGCAGAGAATTTGTAGTGTGGAAATTAGGAGGAAGTGTGGAGTTACTAAAAGTATTATTCAGAGGGCTGAGGAGGGGGTGTTGAGGTGGTTTTGTCACTTTGAGAGGATGGAGCAAAATAGGATGACTTGGAGGGTGTACAAATCTGTAGTGGAGGGAAAGAGGGGTAGGGGTCATCCTAGGAAAAGATGGAAGGAGGGGGTAAAAAGAGGTTTAGTGTGAAAGGGGCTTGGACATACAGCAGGCATGAGTGAGCATGTTAGAAAGGAATGAATGGAGATGAATGGTTTTTGGGATTTGATGAGCTGTTGGAGTGTGAGCAGGGTAATATTTTGTGAAGGGATTCAGGGAAACTAGTTAGCCAGACTTGAGTCCTGGAGGTGGGAAGTACAATGCCTGCACTTTAAAGGAGGGATTTGGGATATGGGCTGTTTGGAGTGACATCTGAACTGTTGTATCTGGGTGCCTCTGCAAAGACAGTGGTTATGTGTGAATGATGGTGAAAGTGTTTCTTCCTTTTTTGGGTCACCCTGCCTCTGTGGGAGACAACCAGCATGTAGAAAATAAAGTGTGTGTGTGTTAGTTAGTTACCATTTTGTCCTAGGCACATGTCGATTTGACACTAGGCCTGTTGTATACTACATCACTTTTTAGGCTATTCCAATTCCTGACAACTCTATGACTGAAGAAATACTTGCTAACATCCCTTTGACTCATAGGAGTCTTCAACTTCCAATTGTGACCCCTTGTTTCTGTGTCCCCTCTCTGGAACATCCTGTCTCTGTCCACCTTATCTATTCCTCGCAGTATTTTATATGTCGTTATCATGTCTTCCCTAACCCTCCCGTCCTTTAGTGTCGTCAGGCCGATTTCCCTTAACCTTTCTTCGTAGGACAATCCCCTTAGCTCTGGGACTAGTCTTGTTGCAAACCTTTGCACTTTCTTTAATTTCTTGATGTGCTTGACCAGGTGTGGGTTCCAAACTGGTGCTGCATACTCCACCAGTATGGGACTGACGTATATGGTGTACAGAGTCTTGAACGATTCCTTAGTGAGGTACTGGAGCGCTATTCTTAGGTTTGTCAGATGCCCGTATACTGCAGCAGTTATCTGATTGATGTGTGCCTCAGGAGATGTGCTCAGTATTATACTCACCCCAAGATCTTTTTCCTGAAATGTTTGATATTTGCCAATGTTGAAGAGTACACAAATCACGCCATGCGTCCAATACACGTCAACTGGTGAGTCTAATATTCTTACACAAGTGCACTGATATTATTTATACCATTTTTATAATA
Source organism: Cherax destructor (assembly GCA_009830355.1). Lineage (NCBI taxonomy): Eukaryota > Metazoa > Arthropoda > Malacostraca > Decapoda > Parastacidae > Cherax > Cherax destructor. Next base: position 12,988 of record WNWK01011077.1, on the reverse strand, counting down.
ATGCAGTAGTTTGCATAACAGTAAATCTTCTATTTTTTGTGTGAATCAAAAATCAAAATAGAAAGCAAGAGTAATATAAGAGGGGCCTAAAGACATGACTAATGAACAGAGAATATCTTATTTTAGTGCCAGGAATGTCTGCATTGTTTATTCTGGACCCTATTTTGAAATTGACATCTTTTTTATTTTGCATGAAATTGGCCAAATTGCCAATTTCTGACCACTTTATTGGGTAGTTGAAATCAGTAAATTGGTTGTTTCTTGAACTCAATCGATCGAAGAAATGGAGTTCTAAAGAAATAGCTATGAGTTTGGTCGACTGTAACAATGGAATTGGCCGAAAATAGGGCTCAAAGTCGGCGAAATCGCCGATGCGCATATATTGCCGACATCGCTAACTTCGTAAGAGTGTAATTCCATAAGTTTTCCATCAAATTTCGTACTTTTGGTGTCATTACCATCGGGAAAAGATTCTCTATCACTTCATAAAAAAAAAAAAAATTATTTTCTTTTCCAAAATTTTGCGACAGAATGACAGTTTCAGAATGGGGCCTCCGACAGTCAAAGGGTTAACATGCATGAATAGTCCCAGGCTAAAAGCTTGCCATTCTTTCAGGGATAAATGGTGATCCCATCTGGGCAGTTTTTGTGGGACTGCAGGAATTATTGGAAGCTAAGAATCAGGGCTCTCTCTGAGCCGGGCACCCAGCTGTAGTGAGACTTCTCTTGATGTCACTGACTTCATTGTGTCTTGCATGCCAACCCTTGTTTTGGAGCAGCATAGACCATGTAGACCATACTGGAGGAGTTTGAGGTAATCAGTCCCTTAACCTAGACTGATTCCCTCAAACTCCTCTTCATCTTCTACCATTCTTTGCACTGGACTGAAGAAGCCACTGACTGGTGAAACCTTTCCAGAATAAAGATACCCAAATGTTGCACAAGTGTCTCATTTATCAACTTGTCAGTTTTCTAAACCATTTATCCAAATCGTGTCAGACACAACAACATCTTGGGATTCTGATGCTGGGAATAATTCTTCAAATCTTACCTAACCTATAGACACAACAAACTTCCACTAGTGGTTTTGTCCACTGATCACTCCACCTACCATTGTTCCACCTCATTTATCTGCAGTATACAAGCCTCTTCTCTGCAAATATACTGCATTTTTTTATAATGATGGAATGAACCCATTAACTAAAGCTGAGGGACTGATTACCTCAAACTGATCTTTCACTGTTGTCTGCATTGGACTGAAGAAGACACTGGCTGGTGAAATGTTTCCAGAATAAAGATACACAAATGTTGCACAAGTGCCTGGAATGCTGGCTCAGTGCCTGGAATGCTGGCTTTGTGCCTGGAATGCTGGCTTAGTGCCTGGAATGCATACATTCTTCATTTTCAATTCTGTTTATAAATTAGAATTTGTTAATTTTTTTATAAAATTAACCAAATTACTGACTTGGATGCACATTATACGGTAGATGTGTTAGCTGAATGAGCAGTTTCTTGTACTCAATAGAACAGAAGGCATACTAATGAAATAGCTAAGAATGTGGTCAAACTAAGTACAGTGGTACCTCGAGTTACGATATTTTTTCGTTCGAGAATGCTGTTCAAGTGCCATTACCAAACGAATTTATCCCCATAAGGAATAATGTAAAATAGACTAGTCCTTTTACACCCCCAAAAATATACTTACAAAAGCATTTAAAAAAATAAACTTACATAAAAGGGCAATTTTGGGGACCATCGTAACTCGAGGTACCACTGTAATGAATTTAAAGCATTAATACATACATAAAACTGCACTATTTTCATTAGCTACCTCTCTTTTTTGTGTAATAATTCACACTTAAAATGTACCACTTAATAACCTATGTCTCGTTGATAAGTAGTGTTTAAGCATTAGTATTAATCTGCATCAAACACACCATGTTAGTGGCTTTCTTTTGTGCTTAACAATATTTTATTACATATTACATGTAAACTACATTATCTGTATACTGCAGAAAAAAAGTTTGTTTGTTTAGACTAAAACTCATAGCAGGCACAATGTGTAGCCTGGGCAACCACATCTCCAAATTTATGCTTGTGCAATTCTGTAAATTTTCCAGCCGTGTGGGAGGTTGATCCTGAAACCCTCTGCAGGTATACTCCATGTACTGGTGTCATGACTTGCACAACAACATTCTATACCACTTCAGAACAAAAAAAAAAAAACTTGGAAAAATCCCAGTATCATCAGCACTTAATTTTTGTGTCCCAAGAGTGTAAGTGCTAGTAATGTTAGTGAGGACACTTCTCTAGTGATATAACTGTCGTGTAGTACAGTGTGTATTAACATTGTCATGTAGTGTAGTAACACTGTCATGTAGTGTAGTAACACTCATGTAGTGTAGTAACACTTTAATGTAATATAGTGTAGTAACACTAATATAGTGTAGTAACATTGTAATACAGTGTAGTAACACTATGTAATACAGTGTAGTAACACTATGTAATACAGTGTAGTAACACTATGTAATACAGTGTAGTAACACTATGTAATATAGTGTAGTAACACTATGTAATATAATGTAGTAACACTATGTAATATAATGTAGTAACACTACATATTATAGTGTAGTAACACTGTCATGTAATAGTGTAGTAACACTGTAATGTAGTATTGTATAGTAACACTATGTAATACAGTGTAGTAACACTATGTAATACAGTGTAGTAACACTATGTAATACAGTGTAGTAACACTGTAATACAGTGTAGTAACACTATGTAATATAGTGTAATAACACTATGTAATATAGTGTAGTAACACTATGTAATATAATGTAGTAACACTACATAATATAGTGTAGTAACACTGTCATGTAATATAGTGTAGTAACACTATGTAATATAGTGTAGTAACACTATGTAATATAGTGTAGTAACACTGTCATGTAATAGTGTAGTAACACTGTAATTTAGTATTGTGTAGTAACACTATGTAATATAGTGTAGCAACACTGTAATATAGTGTAGTAACACTAATACAGTGTAGTAACACTGTAATACAGTGTAGCAACACTATGTAATATAGTGTAGTAACACTATGTAATACACTGTAGTAACACTATGTAATACAGTGTAGTAGCACTATGTAATATAGTGTAGTAACACTATGTAATATAGTGTAGTAACACTATGTAATATAGTGTAGTAACACTATGTAATATAGTGTAGTAACACTATGTAATATAGTGTAGTAACACTATGTAATATAGTGTAGTAACACTATGTAATATAGTGTAGTAACACTATGTAATATAGTGTAGTAACACTATGTAATACAGTGTAGTAACACTATGTAATACACTGTAGTAACACTATGTAATACAGTGTAGTAACACTATGTAATATAGTGTAGTAACACTATGTAATATAGTGTAGTAACACTATGTAATATAGTGTAGTAACACTATGTACAGTGGACCCCTGAGTAACGAGCACCCCAGAAATCGTACAATTATGTAAGTATAATATTGTAAGTGCTTTTGTAAGTGTATTTTTGGGGTCTGAAATGGACTAACCTACTTGACATTATTTCTTAAGGGAGTAAATTCGTTCAGTAATGGCACTTGAGCAGGCTTCTGGAATGAATTTTGCTCGTTACTCCGGGGTCCACTGTAATATAGTGTAGTAACACTAATATAGTGTAGTAACACTAATATAGTGTAGTAACACTAATATAGTGTAGTAACACTGTAATATAGTGTAGTAACACTGTAATATAGTGTAATAACACTAATATAGTGTAGTAACACTAATACAGTTTAGTAACACTGTAATATAGTGTAATATAGTGTAGTAACACTGTAATATAGTGTAGTAACACTGTAATAGTGTAGTAACACTAATATAGTGTAGTAACACTGTAATATAGTGCAACACTAATATAGTGTAGTAACACTGTAATATAGTGCAACACTAATATAGTGTAGTAACACTGTAATATGTAGTAACACTGTAATATAGTGTAGTAACACTGTAATATAGTGTATTAACACTGTAATATAGTGTAGTAACACTAATATAGTGTAGTAACACTGTAATATAGTGTAGTAACACTAATATAGTGTAGTAACACTGTAATATAGTGTAGTAACACTAATATAGTGTAGTAACACTGTAATATAGTGTAGTAACACTAATATAGTGTAACACTAATATAGTATAGTAACACTGTAATATAGTGTAGTAACACTGTAATATAGTGTAGTAACACTGTAATATAGTGTAGTAACAGTGTAGTAACACTGTAATATAGTGTAGTAACACTGTAATAGTGTAGTAACACTAACATAGTGTAGTAACACTAACATAGTGTAGTAACACTGTAATATAGTGTAGTAACACTGTAATAGTGTAGTAACACTAATATAGTGTAGTAACATTGTAATAGTGCAGTAACACTGTAATATAGTGCAGAAACACTAATATAGTGTAGTAACACTGTAATATGGTGTAGTAACACTGTAATATAGTGTAGTAACACTAATATAGTGTAGTAACACTGTAATATAGTGTAGTAACACTGTAATATAGTGTAGTAACACTGTAATATAGTGTAGTAACACTGTAATATAGTGTAGTAACACTAATATAGTGTAGTAACACTGTAATATAGTGTAGTAACACTAATATAGTGTAGTAACACTGTAATATAGTGTAGTAACACTAATATAGTGTAGTAACACTGTAATATAGTGTAGTAACACTAATATAGTGTAACACTAATATAGTATAGTAACACTGTAATATAGTGTAGTAACACTAATATAGTGTAGTAACACTAATATAGTGTAGTAACACTAGTGTAGTAACACTGTAATATAGTGTAGTAACAGTGTAATATAGTGTAGTAACACTAATATAGTGTAGTAACACTAACATAGTGTAGTAACACTGTAATAGTGTAGTAACACTAATATAGTGTAGTAACACTGTAATAGTGCAGTAACACTGTAATATAATGCAGCAACACTAATATAGTGTAGTAACACTGTAATATGGTGTAGTAACACTGTAATATAGTGTAGTAACACTAATATAGTGTAGTAACACTAATATAGTGTAGTAACACTAATATAGTGTAGTAACACTGTAATATAGTGTAGTAACACTAATATATTGTAGTAACACTAATATAGTGTAGTAACACTAATATAGTGTAGTAACACTAATATAGTGTGGTAACACTGTAATATAGTGCAGTAACACTGTAATATAGTGTAGTAAAACTAATATAGTGTAGTAACACTGTAATATAGTGTAGTAACACTGTAATATAGTGTAGTAACACTGTAATATAGTGTAGTAACACTAATATAGTGTACTAACTCTGTAATATAGTGTAGTAACACTGTAATATAGTGTAGTAACAAGCTTCAGCAAAGAAGTCTTCTTACAAATTAAAATTTACTCCAGATTAATTAACTTTATTAATAACAAATAACATTACAATAATGTTGTATTATTATTATTATTTATTGTTGTTTCATATTTATAATAACAAAAACCATGGGGTAATACAGCACCTGGGAAGAGAAGGCTCTCAGGTTGGATCCAAGGGAGAGGAGGAGGAGAGATCCACTCCCTTGAATCAAAAGATACTCACCACATACAGTGGTACCTCGGTTAACGATATTTTTTCGTTCCAGAATGCTGTTCAAGTGCCATTACCAAACGAATTTATCCCCATAAGGAATAATGTAAAATAGACTAGTCCTTTTAGATCCCCAAAAATACACTTACAAAAGCATTTAAAAAAATAAACTTACATAAAAGGGCGAGTTTGGGGACCATCGTTAACCGAGGTACCACTGTATAAATCTTGAGCTACTACAATCAATGTACAGGAGGGCCCCACTTTACAGTGCTTCACTTTATGGTGTTTCACTAATGCAGCAGTTTTCAATTACAGGACAAAATGGTAGCTAACTAACTAACAGTGGACCCCCGGTTTACGTAATTAATTAATTCCAGAATGCTGTTCAAGTGCCGTTACCAAACGAATTTGTTCCCACAAGGAATAATGTAAATTAGATTAGAAAGTTTTTCTTTTTCGGGCCACCCTGCCTCGGTGGGAATCGGCCGATGTGTTAATAAAAAAAAATAGATTAGTCCTCTTAGACCCCCAAAAATACACTTACAAAAGCACTTACAAAAATACACTTACATAATTGTTTGAGTTTGGAGCAGTACGTAAACCGGGGGTCCACTGTATACCCATTCTTCATTTATACAGACTTGCTACAATAAATATATTCACTCACTATAAGCTAACGACAAAAATATTTTAAGGTCAATAATGTGTGTACTATATATGTTTTTAGGCCTAGCAATATTGCTCACTTAATATATGACAGTGTAAACATGTTATCAGGCTTTTATAAGCATTTGAAAGTGAATAAACACTGTTTCTTTGACAGTGATTTTTTGCTTTACAGCAGTAGCCCAGAACCTACCCTGCTGTATAAGCAGGGCCTGCCTGTACAGCAGTAGCCCAGAACCTACTCTGCTGTAAAAGCAGGGCCCACCTGTAAAGCAGAAGCCCAGAACCTACCCTGCTATATTAGCAGGGCCCTCCTGTACAGCAGTAGCCCAGAACCTACCCTGCTGTATAAGCAGGGCCTGCCTGTACAGCAGTAGCCCAGAACCTACTCTGCTGTAAAAGCAGGGCCCACCTGTAAAGCAGAAGCCCAGAACCTACCCTGCTATATTAGCAGGGCCCTCCTGTACAGCAGTAGCCCAGAACACATACCCTGCTGTATAAGCAAGGCCTGCCTGTATAGCAGTAGCCCAGAACCTACCCTGCTGTATAAGTAGGGCCCACATATACTAGAAAGTTGGATAAAAAAAAAATACCTTACCTCTGACTGAGCACAGAACTTTTTCTTTGAAGTGCCGAGATCAGCTACTGGTCGTTTACAAAGGTTCTTATCAACATTAGCAACCTCTTGTGAATTATCAGTATTACCTGTTGATGGTAAAAACACACGTATTTACTCTTAATAAGTTAAATAATTTATTTAATTGCAGATTACATAGGTATCGGTAGTTACAATGTAAATTGAGTGCAAGGAGAGCCACTGACATGCCATGGCATTAGGGGCAGCTTATTCTAGTAACTTAAAGACTATGTACTTAATATTAGAGAAATTTATTGAGTTTATTCTAGTTAAAAATTGTTTTCAAAATTACAATACAGTGGACCCCCGAGTTACGTACACCCCGGAAATCGTACAATTATGTAAGTATAATATTGTAAGTGCTTGTGGAAGTTTAGTTTTGGGGGTCTGAAATAGACTAACCTAAGTGACATTATTTCTTAAGGGAGTAAATTCGTTCGGTAATGGCACTTGAGCAGGATTCTGGAATGAAGTTTTTACGATACTCGGGGGTCCACTGTATGATGAAATTTTACTGTTTAAATTATTATATAATGATATTAGATTGTTACAGGTGTTAAGATTCTTGAATGGTAATATGGAATTGAGATTATCTTAAGGAAAATAACATTGAGCATTTTTGACATTAACTTATAATATGAGTATTTAGTTTTGATTGAGTAGGGGGTAACATAATAGTAACATATTATTAAAAATTGAGATTATCGTATAGGAAAGTAATAATGAGCATTTTTCAAAGTAGTTTATAGTATGATCATTTAGTTTTGGGTGAGTAGGTGGTTTTTGAGTTGAGTCTTAAATTGATTTTCAGACAAGATTATCTTAATATTTACTGGTAATGAATTCCAGATTCTGGGGCCCTTTATGTGCATAGAATTTTTACATAGGTTGATATGAACACGGGGTATATAAAAAAGTGATCTGTGTCTTGTGTTGTGGTCATGGGTCCTATTAAAGTTGGTGAGGAGAATTTTGAGCGGAGGGTTTATATTAGTGTAAAGTTTTATATGTGTAGTAGGCACAAGAGTAAGTATGAATGTTCATTACGGTGAGTAGTTCGAGACTTTTGAATATTGGTGGAGTATGCTGTCTAGAGTGGGAATTTGTTATCATTCTAACTGCGGCCTTTGTTGTGTTATGAGTGGTCTAAGGTGATTTAATGTTGTTGATCCCCATGCACAGATTCCAGTTACTTGTCTAATAATGAAATATAGAGTAAATTAAGTAGGAATATTGGGGAGTTATTGGTTAATTCTTCTGGTGAAACCCAATTTAATGTACATGTACAGTGAACCCTCGGTTAGCGGCCGTTCCTGTTAGCGGCCGGTTTTACGGCTCCCGGTTAGCGGCCGTATGGGACGCGTCCGCCCGCCGGCTGGGGCCATTTGTGCTTCAGTTTGGCTGTGTCTCTCGATGCGTGAGGAAGCTTCTGCTCATTCATACAAACATTTCGCTTGTTTTCCATTGTTTTTGGTCAGTGCAACTGCGAAATAAGTAACTATGGCTCCCAAGAAAGTTCCTAGTAAAGTTCCTGTGGTAAAGAAATTGAGAAACACCATGGAATTTAAGAGAGAGGTGATTGAGAAATATGAGTGATATGCGGGTGCTGGAACTTGCCCTGACGACCCTGTGCCTGTTGTGGAAGGTATTGTGGCATTGGGCAAGTCCCTGGGGTTCAAAGTGAGTGGCGAGGATGTGGAAGAGTTGATGCAGAACCACAGTGAAGAGCTAACCACTGAGGAGCTGCAAGACCTTCAACTGGAACAGCAACAGACTGCAGCTGAGAAAATTGCTGCAGAAAAGGAGGAAGAGGGAGTGAAGGAGGTGCCTTCTTCAGTGATTAAGGAAATGTTATGAGTGGTCTAAGGTGATTTAATGTTGTTGATCCCCATGCACAGATTCCAGTTACTTGTCTTATCATGAAATATAGAGTAAATTAAGTAGGAATATTGGGGAGTTATTGGTTAATTCTTCTGGTGAAACCCAATTTAATGTACATGTACAGTGAACCCTTGGTTAGCGGCCGTTCCTGTTAGCGGCCGGTTTTACGGCTCCCGGTTAGCGGCCGTATGGGACGCGTCTGCCCGCCGGCTGGGGCCGTTTGCGCTTCAGTTTGGCTGTGTCTCTCGATGCGTGAGGAAGCTTCTGCTCATTCATACAAACATTTCGCTTGTTTTCCATTGTTTTTGGTCAGTGCAACTGCGAAATAAGTAACTATGGCTCCCAAGAAAGTTCCTAGTAAAGTTCCTGTGGTAAAGAAAGTGAGAAACACCATGGAATTTAAGAGAGAGGTGATTGAGAAATATGAGTGATATGCGGGTGCTGGAACTTGCCCTGACGACCCTGTGCCTGTTGTGGAAGGTATTGTGGCATTGGGCAAGTCCCTGGGGTTGAAAGTGAGTGGCGAGGATGTGGAAGAGTTGGTGCAGAACCACAGTGAAGAGCTAACCACTGAGGAGCTGCAAGACCTTCAACTGGAACAGCAACAGACTGCAGCTGAGAAAATTGCTGCAGAAAAGGAGGAGGAAGAGGGAGTGAAGGAGGTGCCTTCTTCAGTGATTAAGGAAATGTGTGGAATGTGGAATAGATTACAAAGTTTTGTTGAAAAATACCATCCTGACCAAGCTGAAACAAGCCATATCTGCAACATGTTTAGTGACAAAACCTTGTCCCACTTCAGGGAAATGTTAAAGAGGCCCCAGAAACAGAGCACTCTGGACAGTTATTTTTCTAGAAAGGGGTCCAGTGACTCTCAAGCTTGTCCTAGTGGCATTAAAAGAAAAAGAAGGGAAGTAACCCCCAGATAAGGACTTGTTACCTGAAGTCCTTATGGATGGGGATTCCCCTTCCAAAAACTAACTCCTCCTTATTTCCTCCTCCCTATCTTCCAGAAGCCAGCATTAGTCTTCAATAAAGGTATGTAATACTGATTTAATTGTTAAAAAAAATATTTTTTTGTGAATATTTTTGTCTGGAATGGATTAATTGTATTTACATTAATTCTTATATGGAATATTATTTCGGTTAGAGGCCATTTCAGTTAAAGGCCTAGCTCCTGGAACAGATTATGACCGCTAACCGAGGGTCCACTGTACAGTGGACCCCAAGAAATCATACTGCTCCCAACTCAAGCAATTATGTAAGTGTATTTTTGTAAGTGCTTTTGCAAGTGTATTTTTGGGGGTCTGAAATGGACTAATCTAATTTACATTTGTCCTTATGTCCGATATCTAACTTACCCCTTCTCTCCAAAATCTTTGAAAAATTAATTCATAGGCAGATATATTCCTACCTCATCTCCCACAACGTACTCAACCACTGTCAGTTTGGATTCAGGCCTAATAAAAATACAAATGATGCTATTATACACATGCTAGAAATAATTTATACTGCTTTTGAGTAAAAAGAAATCCCAGTGGGAATCTTCATTGATTTACGTAAAGCTTTTGATACAGTTGACCATGATCTGTTACACCTAAAATTATCACACTATGGTATAAGAGGGAACTCCCTCAACTACCTAAAATCATACCTTAGCAACAGAAGCCAATATGTGTACACAAATGGAGCTAGCTCTACCACGCAAACTATTACAGTTGGTGTCCCACAGGGAAGTGTTCTTGGCCCACTTCTCTTTCTCATTTACATTAACGACCTACCAAATGCATCTCAACTACTCAAACCCATACTATTTGCAGATGACACTACATACGTTTTCTCTCACCCAAGCCCAGACATACTAGCCAACACTGTAAATGCTGAATTGCATAAAATATCTACCTGGATGATGACTAACAAACTTACTCTCAATATTGATAAAACCTATTTCATTCAGTTTGGAAACAGAGCTACAAATGTACCACTTAACATAATGATAAACGGGTCCCTTATCACAAAACTCAGAGGGAAAATTCTTAGGAATCCATCTTGACAGTGGCCTCAAATTTCAGACACATATACAACAAATTTCCAAGAAAGTCTCCAAGACCGTGTGAATACTGTCCAAGATACGGTACTATGTTCCACAACCAGCTCTCCTTACCCTATATCACTCACTCATTTACCCCTACCTCACCTATGGAATCTGCGCATGGGGCTCAACAACAATAACTCATCTCAGACCATTAAGAGGGGCGAATAAATTCACACTTTTTTTTTTATTTTGGTCTAATTTCAATGAGATTTTTACAGTGATTTATACAGCTTTTAAAAACATATACACTGTCTTTGTATTGACTTTTTGCCTTTAAGTTAGATAGAAAAAATAAATTGTTCCAAATTTGAGGAGTCACAAAACTTTCCAACTTTTACAAAATTGGGAAGATGTACAATGCTCTAGTTAACATTAGATGAAAGATAAAGGCTATATAATTGTTGATCCAATGCATTTTAGCGAAAATGTCAATAGATTTTATTATAAAAAATGTTGAAGTTAGTGATATTTTTTGTGGGGAAAAAAATCAATACAAACAAAGCTGTAAAAGATATCAGAAATCCTCAATGGGTGTTTGTAAAGCCATCTTTACTCAATAAAGTGTGCAAAAATCATTACAATCCTATTAATAATTTTCGCAAAAAATGGCTCACAATGTCAATAATTGATTTCTGAGTTATTGATATATTTTTTTCTGTAAAACTCTATGGATATGGAGCGCTAAATCTCAGCGTGTTGCACACATCAACACTTGTTGAGACCCCAGAGGCGACTGAGCTAGCATTAGTTCCTGCACTTGAAAGGAGGCATCAGAGATATTGCTATGTAGTGTATTTTGAATGAAACAATCATAAAAATTGTAATTTTGGGAGGAAAAAAAAACCACTAATTGGCAACATGTATTATTTATGAAAGCAAGAACAAAAAAATTACATTTAAGGAAAAACATACAGAGAAATATGATAGAAACAAGCTGTTTACACCAAAATGTTGCCAGAATGTTGCACTATTTTTTGATAAGAAAAAAAAATTTTCCAAAATTTTTCAGTCTTCCTTAACCCTTAAACTGTCCACACGTAGATATACGTTCACTCGCGTAGCTGACCGAGTATTTTGAGAAAAAATAAATTGTTCGTTTTCTTTAAAATGAAGAGTGCATTTTGTTTGTCATTTCCACATTTTGTAATACTACACACACTGAGTGCACAGACCCATTCTCTAATCTCTAGGCAACTCAGGCTTATCGTGGCAAGGTTAACCCTTTCGGGGTTTTGGTCGTACTAGTACGTCTTACGCACTGGGGTTATTGACGTACTAGTACTCCTAAATTCTAGCGCCCTCAAATCAAGCAGAAACAGGCTGTTAGGCCTAGATGTGATAGAATGGGTCTGTGCGGTCAGTGTGCGCGGTATAAAAAAATTCCTGCACCACACAGTGCATAATGAGGAAAAAAAAACTCTGACCGTGTTTTTGGTTTAAAACAGCTACTTTGCAGTCTATTTTCGTATGGTATTTATTGTTGTATTCTCGTTTTCTTGTTCTTATTTGATAGAATGGAAGATATATTACAGAAATAGAGATGATTTTGATTGGTTTCACAATAACAAGTACCTTGAAATTGAGCTCAAAGTAGCGAAAATGTTCGATTTTGACGATGTTCAAGAGTAAACAAATCACACCATGCGTCCAATACACATCAACTGGCGAGTCTAATATTCATGCACAAGTGCTCTGATATTATTTATACCATTTTTACAATGATGCAGTTGTATACATAACAATAAATCTTCTATTTTTTTGTGAAAATAAAAATTCAAAATGGAAAGCAAAAGTAATGTAAGAGGGGCCTGGAGACGTAACTAATGAACAGAGAAGATGTTATTTTAGTGCCAGGAATGTCTGTCTTGTTTATTATAAGTCCTATTTTGAAATTGGCATCGTTTGAAATTTGTGTGAAATTGGCCAAATTGCCATTTTCTGACAACTATTTTGGGTAGTTGAAATTGGTAAATAGGCAGTTTCGTGTACTCAATCGATATAACAAATGGAGTTCTAGCGAAATAGCTATAATTGTAGTAGACTGAAACATTGCAAT
>WNWK01011076.1:0-66537 GCA_009830355.1 Cherax destructor | reverse complement strand
AAATTAATTTAGAAGAAGATTTGATTTATAGCATAAATTTTAAACAAGTAATAGCACAAAAAAAGTACATTGTATATGAGGCAGTTGGTACTAGCTAGTAAAAGTTAGTACAAAGAATTCACAATAATGTAGTAGTAACATAGACTAATACCCCACACGTATATTATGTTTGAGGACAATTAGTTAATCAGTAATGGTAATGTCACTTGTCTGGAAGTTGGTGAGATCACGTTCGTTTGATATAGGGAAAGTTGACCTGTTGATGATTTTCGAACTAGTATTTTCCCATCACGAGCGAAGCACTGATGAATTTTGTTCCCCAGTTTAAGTTTTCTCAACCTAAACAGAAGGTTTTGACGTTTCCTGGTTAGGCACTTGTTGATGTACCCCCTTTTTTTCATTCTAATTGCTGCTTGAATTAGGCCCTTTTTTTGTATCATATGAATGAAGTCTGATCATTAACAGGTTTACCTTTTTTTCCTAGCAATCGTGTTTCCTTGATTTCATTACTTTGCACATTAACTGTAGGTGGTCTTGTAATATGTTGATAGCAGTTTCCTTGCACTGGGATTGAGTTATGTCTCTGGGAATGTGGTTGCTGTTTATTATAACTGCATCAGACAAGTTATCTTGTTCGGTTTTGTCATCTTGAAAATCAAGATATTCATTAAATCAAGTTAGTTACCATTTTGTCCTAGGCACATGTCGATTAGACACTAGGCCTGTTGTATGTGTGTGTGTGTGTGTAAGGAAACACTTCAAAATGTTTCGGCCCCGCCGGAATTGAACTCGGGCCCTCCGTGCGTGAAGCGAGAGCTTTAGCCACCAGGCCATCGGGGCGAATGTTGTTATTCCAGTCCTTGATTGCTTCTTCCACCTTCATATTCAGAGTTGTTATTTGATCGGTGTGACTGGTTATAGCTGTTTGCAGAGTATTTTCTGTGTCAGTATTTCCTGATGTAATCTTCTCTTCAAGGTTTTGGATCTTGATCTCAGGGTTAGTTTACTTGGATTCATATTTTACTAGTGTTGCTTTGATGTCTTTGTTTTCAGCTTCGAGGGCAATGATGTATTCCCTAATAGGATCAGGAATATTCATACCTTGGTGATCAGGATGGAATCCTACGAAGTTGGTGGGGTTGGAGAGAGAGTCAGCCATGTTTGGTGTTGTTGTTGTTGTCGGGACCCGGGCGGAGGTGTGGGGGGCTGATGATGCACCGGCTTCCTGCTGGGTAGACATGTTGAGTTTCTTGCTACTGTTGTTGATTCCTCTGCGAGTTCCTTTTATAGTATCACCAGTGAAACTATGGAGGAGGCTTTATTTCCTTTAGCTTGGGTTAGGCGTTCGTCTGGCAGCGGGGGCGATGTTTGGGTTTGCAGGGCTGTCTTCCTTAGATTGTCAATTTTGTTAAGTTTTGGGTAGCATTTCTAGTATTCTTGGGTCATTTTGTGATCTACGTGGGTTTGTGCAGTTGTTCCTTCAATTAGGCCATCACAAGCTACTGCCGCTATATTAGCTATATTAGCTATATATTAGCTATATTAGTAGGTAGGATGTAACATTTTACATATTGTGCTCATTGTTCGAGAGTCTTGAGTAGCTGCCCTTGAGTTGGCAAACTATGTCGCTAACTAGCGCTTCGCTTGTTATACTGCTGGCTTCTGGAGTTGCTGGGCAGCAGTCACATGTGAGTCACGTGACAGAGTGGCATGATCCCCTGGAGACTGCCTCGCCTTACTCCTCTCTTCTCTGCTGACCCTTGTTGGAACAAGACCTCGCTCTTGTCTCTGCTTGTTTTCTCATAATTTAGACTCTGTTTGGTATAGTATGTATTCGGTAGTGAGACGAAACATACTTCTCTGGACTCTGTGTAACTCTGTTCACAGAGAATAGCCTAGACTTAGTGATTTTCGACGTTTTACTGGGTTGTGTGTCGCATTGACACTCTGAGATAACTCAGGTCTCTAGCTATAGCTCTTGACCTAATTCGTTAAGGCATCTGTGCACCGTCACAGTTGGGGATTTTGGTTATGCTGAACTTAGATTCAGTAATAAGGGAGTTTTGTGACTATTATGGAGGATCTGCTGATGGTCCCCATTTAGGGTCGTTATTTTATCTCCTTGTTCCTGATGCTGTGTGGCTGTTGCTTGATATATTGCTGTTCGGCGAATTAGTCATTTTATTGTTCAAGCAAGCTGTTCTGCTAGCTTATGAGAAGTTTAGTCGGTCACTGTTGGAGTCGAGTCTTAACGAGTTACCTGGAGCACACTCATACACATATTTGTATATATCCTAATATTATTGTAAATTGCTGACATTGTACCAGATGGTACATAAGAGCCATTAAGATATATGTGCCTTCAGCACAATAATATTGTTTATGAGAGAAGTGTAGGAGCTAACCTCCTAATTAACATCTTAAGTAATATCCTGATTATATTTAAATTGATTTACTTTGATACCCTAGACGTTTTAACTTTGTTAATAAATATATTAAATTTAATTCTTTGGTTAGTACCCTCTCAGTTGAAACCCTATGATACTATTAAATATTACGGATAATTGGACCAGGATACTGATTACTTGTTGCAAAACCCCAGTAACAGGCTGGATGCTAGAAGGGCAATCCTTTCTAGTGTTCACTGGAGATGTCTATTTCTAATAGATATCGCGTCTTTTGTAACATAATGTATCCTGGAGCCTTAGTGAGTTTTGAGAAACACTTGGGTCTTAAACAATGTCGCTCGTTCATTGTCCACCGTCTCCAGCTCCCCAACTGCTCCAAGTTCCTGGATCAGGAACATTATAGTTCCAGTATTTTTATTATAAAAAATTATGTCAGTAGAACTGACTTTGAAGAGGACTGTATATTTAACAATTATCAATATATAAATTGACTTAATTACAAATATTAATCATTTATTATTCCATATTTAGAACATATGTTCTAATTACACTTACCATTTTATTATATTTATGGTATATCCTAACTCCTCCCACAGGAAGATTACCTAGAAAATTTGCCAATATCAAGTAACCATGGAGTCTCATCACAGCTTCCACGTTGTGTTTTCTGTCGTTCAGTTACTGGATTCTGTCGTCCAGTCACTGGATTCTGTCGTCCAGTCACTGGATTCTGTCGTCCAGTCACTGGATTCTGTCGTCCAGTCACTGGATTCTGTCGTCCAGTCACTGGATTCTGTCGTCCAGTCACTGGATTCTGTCGTCCAGTCACTGGATTCTGTCGTCCAGTCACTGGATTCTGTCGTCCAGTCACTGGATTCTGTCGTCCAGTCACTGGATTCTGTCGTCCAGTCACTGGATTCTGTCGTCCAGCCACTGGATTCTGTCGTCCAGTCACTGGATTCTTTTATTTCCTTCTCTAGCTGGACATTTACAGATGTCTGTCCTTTTAATTTAGATTGTAAGGTCGAATTTCTCGACCATATTACTATCGCACTACATCCACGCACATTCAAGCATCACAGTTTTATAAAGTTTTTCTTCTTCCCTTTGTTAGTAATGTATACAGGAAAAGGGGTTACTAACCCATTGTTCCCGGCATTTTAGTAGCCTCATACGACATGCATGGCTTACGGAGGAAAGATTATTTTCCACTCCCCATGGAGAATAGAGGAAATAAAAAAGAACAAGAACTATTAAAAAAAAGAAAAAACTAGATGTGTATGTATATATATATGCATGTGCATGCCTGTTTAGTGTGACCTAAGTGTGACACTGGGATGCTTGAATGTGCGAGGATATAGTCCAGATGATAAGAGATGATTGCTAATATTATGAATGAAAAGAAGTTGGATGTCCTGGCCCTAAGTGAAACAAAGCTGAAGGGGGTAGGTGAGTTTCAGTGGGGAGAAATAAATGGGATTAAGTCAGGAGTATCTGAGTGAGTTAGAGATAAGGAAGGGGTAGCAATAATGTTGAAGGATCAGTTATGGAAGGAGAAGATGGAATATAAATGTATAAATTCAAGGATTATGTGGATTAAAATAAGGATCGGATGCGAAAGTGGGTCATAATAAGCGTGTATGCACCTGGAGAAGAGAGGAGTGTAGAGGAGAGAGAGAGATTTTAGGAGATGTTAAGCGAGTCTGTTGGAACTTTTGAACCAAGTGAGAGAGTAATTGTAGTAGGGGACCTAAATGCTAAAGTAGGAGAAACATTTAAAGAGGGTAAGTTTGTGGTGCCAGGTGCAAATGATAATGGGGGCCTTTGACTGAACTTTGTATAGAAAGGGGTTTGGTTATAGTTAATACATATTTACAAGATATGATGTAGGGCGTAATACAGTAGTTTGTTGGACTTCGTACTAGTAGGTAAAAGAGTGTTGGGTAGACTTCAAGATGTACATGTTTATAGAGGGGCCACAGATATATCAGATTAAGTACGTAAGTAAGTATATTCAGGTATACGCAAATACAGTTACATAGATTATCATACATACCAGCATGTGTTGAGAACCCAGGATAACCCAAAAAAAAATCAGACAGAGTGACTTATTTCCATTAGGGTCCTTTTAATACCTTATTATTATACAATGTAGGAGATATCTTATTATTATACTATAAAGGATACATACTAAGAATAAGGTAAAAAGAGTTATTTACATTTACATGTGTGTTAGCCAAAAAAAATAAAAAAACATTCTCCTCCCTTTCTGTCGCTACATTCATTAGGTATCTTTTGGCTCTCTTCTTGAACTGGCTCATGCTATGTCTACCTTTTTAGTTGTAGCTACAATGAGAGTAAAGGGTAGATGGGATACATGGAAAATGGAAGCAGCAAGTAAGAGAGAGGTGAAGCTAAAGGAGGAGGCAGTTAGGGTAAGATATAAACAATTATTGGAAGATGTTATGCAGGGTTCTGCATGACATGAAAATATACGTATATAAATAGATAGTGGAGAAGTGTGCCATAATTTTCATGAACTAGGACAGAAACATAATAATAATGTATGACCTTTGGATAAATGTCAACCATAATTTTAGAAATATGTTATGCATTTTGTGGGTACTGTAAATTAGTGTAAACTGTGAAAAATAAGGAAATCCTGCTAGGGACCTATTTTCCAATTGTGGTTGGGTTAGCGGGTAAGCGTCCCTTGGGGCAGTCACGTGGGCGCGGCATGGGTGAGAGAGAAGCTGCCCAGACTCCGCCTAGTTAAGATAAGTTTTGTAGTGTTGTACTCCTTTTTGTGTAGCCAACTCAAGCCATAGGCACTTTTATTGTTTACCAGTACACTCCACTGGGCTCTGATATGGTCGGGGCTTGGCAGGATGAGTGTGAACTGGGGAAATAGGAGTAGATGGTCTCGGGTGGAGAGTAGGGGCCAGACCCCATAGGTACATGTGTCTTTGTTTTGTGTGGATGCTCCAGCCGCCAGCTCCTCATGTACTTGTATTGGGGCGTTTAGGCTAAGAGAAATATGAAGAGGTGTTTTTGGAGTGTGTATATATTGTTAATCTCAATAAATTTATATTTTCTTAACTAGGAATGTTTGTGTGAACCTTCAGATACCCAATCCATTGGAGTAATAAATGCTGGTTTAGCGCTTTCTGTTTTAACTGGGATAGCCCAGGGAGGCCTAGTTTTACAGGTGAATTGTGTAACTTTTACCCTTTGCCCTTAGACAAGGCATTAGGCCTCAGGAATCCCAATTTCTGCGTAACATGGGAGCCTGTCCAGGAGAATTATCAAATTTTATGTGATAATTCAAGTTTGCAACCTGGAAAGTCAATAATCATACTTTATTGGGTTGGTTAGAGGAAGGATTCACAAGAAAATACCTACACTAAAATGTTGCCTTACTTTTGCAGGTGTAGTAAACTCAGGTTACTACTAGTTTTGTGATTTTTTTTTTTAGAGTGTTATTAGTAACCATAATTTTTTGCTGGGAACTAATTTACCTTTGCAGGTGCAATATTGATGACTTTTATTATTATTAATACCAGTATTTTGGGGGAACAATTTGCCTTTGCAGGTGCAATAACCCCAGATTTTACTTGTTTTGTGTGCAATATTGCTGATTTTTCAGGGTGTTAATAATACGCATTTATGTTTGGTGCATAATTTACCCTTGCAGGCGCAATATTGCTGATTTTTTAGGGTGTTATTACTAACTAATATTCTGAAGATATTTTTCCTTGGCAGGTAAAATAGCTCCATTTTTCTGCCAGGTGATTGTGTGCAATCCTGTTTAATTTTAGGGAGTTACATGATAATTACTCCTTGTGTATATAATAATAATTTAGTGTGAGTGCTTTACTGTGTGATTTATTATTTTATATATGTTTTGTGGTAGATAGCAAGTGTTTTGTGGTAGATAGCAAGTGTTTTGTGGTAGATAGCAAGTGTTTTGTTGTAGATAGCAAGTGTTTTGTGGTAGATAGCAAGTGTTTTGTGGTACTAATTTCCAAAATGTGTCAGTGGTGACATTGCTGGAGATGATGTGGGTGATGGAGGAAACCCCGGGTTAGGTTCCACTGTTAATACCAGGATAGGGAAGTAGAACTTATGAGGTTGAAATTAGCCATAATTGTGGAAGAAAAAGACCGATTAAGGATTGAACGTACAAAGATCCAGGAACAGAAGGAGTTAGAAGTGTTGAAGCAAGCCACAAACACGAAGGTAAATGTTTTTCATTTGGACAAAGATATAAAATTTGTGCCCAAGTTCCTAGAGAAAGACCCAGACCAGTTTTTTTTCTTATTTGAAAGTACGACCAAATCCCAAGATTGGCCGGAAAAGGAATGGGCAACATTAGCACGAACCCAATTAGTTGGTAAAGGCTTACAAGCAGTTAGTTCTCTAGATGGACCAGACTTTTCTGATTATAAGAAACTGAAGGAGGTAGTTTTACTGGCTTATCAGATGTTGCCAGAAAGGTATCGGCAGAAGTTTAGAGGGCTTAAATTTCAACCAGGGCAGTCTTTGGTAAAATATGGTAATGAGAAGATGTCACTTTTAAACAGGTTGTGGCGTTTGAAGGAGGTGGTAGACAGTTATGAGGGAGTGCGTACCCTAATCTTGCTAGAGGATCTTTTGAGAAATGTTCCTCCTGACCTTAAGGCATATCTTGAGGAGAAGGATCTGGATGATTTTAAGTATGCTTTAGAGCTGGGTGATAGATTTTTAGCTAACCAAAAATTTGGTAGTAATTATCACCCACCACATACATACTAATAATGGTAAGTTTTCTCCACCTACCAGTATGAATAAGAAATTTCAGAAGTTTAAGCCACCTGTTTTCCAGCCTAATAACCACCAGAGTTTTAATAAGCCTAATTTTCCAGTACCTACCCAGGAAAGTTTTAAGTCCAGAGCCACTGGTCCAGGACTCCAGGGAACAGGTAGGACAAGCCCAGTTCCTCAGTGTCAAGAGACCCAACCAAGGTCAAATGGGCAGGGGGCCGTTACACCTTATTACTGTAATTATTGTCATAAACAGGCCACCTGCAGCCATATTGTAGACAGATGCTTAGAGACCAGGCTGCAGCAGATGCCTCTCCAGTAAGTACACCAGTTACACATGCTGTTGCTTGCCTTGCAGTCTTGTCCCAAGGTACACAAAGAAGACCAGCTGTCTTAGACCCTCGGATGACGGTCTATTCCAGCCTTACACCAAAATGCAGGTAGGGTATCAGGTGTTGTATCTTTAATGGACACTGGTAGCACATACACCTTGCTTCGAAGGGGTGTATTGCCAGTGTCAGGTGACACATACACTGGTTTGGACATTTTTCTCAAAGGGATTACTGGAGTTACTGTCAAGACTCCGGTGCACAGGTTATGGGTGGAGTCTGCGCAGTCTGGGTACCTACCTGTAGGTATTACAGACGATGTACCTTTTGCAGGTGTTGACCTTCTACAAGGCAACAATGTTTTGGGTCTCCTCAACAGTGAGGAATGTTTGGTTTCAGAGGACCTTGCTTTAAAAGGTGGTAATGCACAAACTGGGGTAACGGTGACTGACAAATTTTCAGTGTGTACTATGAATAGCCAGGTAAGCAAGAGAACTTCTGTACCCTGCCTTGATCTTTCTACTGACCGTGGTGACTGGGGCCTAGGGAGCCTGTTCATTGATTCTGACCTGCAGGAGACTCTGGGCAGTGATAACCCGGCCTAGGTCAAACCTGGTTTAGGGGGAGTGACTACCCGGCCGCTGACGCAGCTGGTTAAGGTCAAGGGATGTAGTGACTCCTTGAAGGCTATTCAGTTGGCAACTGTTATGGGGAAAGTGGTGACCAAATTTACCAAATGTTTATTTTACAGAGTATGTGACCAAGAAGTCATAGTCATATCAGAGCCATTTGAGGATAAGGTTCTGAATTCTCTACAGATTCCCGATGGAGAATATTTCAGTATTGAGAGGGGTGAGCTGAATAATAAATGTTTCCCAAACACCAGGTTACCAGAGTTCCTGCCCGTCCTTAATAATTTTGTGTGTGGGGTTTTGAGATTTCTGGTAAAATTTTGTCAGCTAGGCTTTCACCAAGCCAATCAGAAGTCCAATTTTATAAAATGTCATGTAGTTTTGAGAGACTTACTTAAGGATATCTATCACTGAGAGTCAAAGAAAAGTAATGTTTTTACTAGTCTCTCAGGACGATGCACTTTTGTTTTCCTCAGTACCAGAAGGACTGGGATGAGGGAATGCCCCTATTTTTCATTACCATGCAGGGAAGCACTCTGGAATCATTAAGTCATGGGCTAGGTGAGAATGGTGATGCTTCCCCCTCGGTGTTTTTTCTCAGTTTCAGAGAATGTTTGGCTAAGATGAGGTGGGCGGCACTAGTGACCCAGCCTACGAGTCTGCCCAGGATAACGTGGGACCATGTGGTGGTGCTACTTGATCTGGAGGCTAGAGAGGAGGTGGTGATACTGGAGCCGGCTCCTAGGAAAGCTGTGATTAGTTGTGCATGGCAACTGATGGTGGATAAGGTCCCTGATGAAGATGATGTACACAGGAAAATTGTACGAGATTGGGGAAGGTTTGGATCTACTGAAAGAAGGGTTGCAGTGATGGCTCAGCCATGGTGGACCTTTGCGAAGGAGTTTTGGGTTGCTGAAAATGGGGGCCAGGTGAATCCCCATGAGATAAATGTGGCTGAGCACAGTCAGCCTGTGTGGGGCAACATAACCTTGTGGGAAGAGACATGTAGTGAGGAAGATGTGACGTTTTTTTTATCTTTTGATGGTACTTAGCGAGTCAGTGGACGTTGCCTTTCAAGGGTCTCACACTCGATGACTCTCAGCAGGTTCACTGACTGCCGCAAAGTAAATTCGCTAACTAATGTTCGAGGGTTTCCTCTTATGAATAATTTCAGTGATGTACTAGATACCACAGTTGTGAGTATGTGGCGGTATTATTTGATTCCCATGACCCTAGGTGCCAAGGACACACCCATAATTGTAACTTTAATATCTTGGTACATGAACTTTTTGTATGAAATTAACCCTCATGATCTTTTATTTATAAACATGAGTTACCTACCCTGGGTTTTGCAAAATGAAAGGGGTTGGGGCAGTCTTGTTGCAGGGTAGAGCAGGGCAAGTAATGCCAGTCAGCAACTTCTCAGATAAATATAACAGACACCAAGGACGCTATGCCACCATAGCAAAGGAAGCTCTGGCTTTAGTTCTGGGAGTGCAAAATTTCTTTTCTGTTTATGTAAGAGGGTCTGCATCCTGTTATGGACTCTAGTGACTACACTCCAGTACGTTTCCTTCACTTAATGAGGAACCACCATCAGAGACTCACTAGGTGGGCCTTGTTTTTCCAACTTCTAAACCTGGTGATTCATTACGTGAAGGGAATGGAGAATGGGGTTGCTGATCCAGTGTTTTGTGTGTAAATAATGTACACGATGTAGTGTATAGATCACTTATCTGTTCTTGTTTTGCAGTGATTTGTGGTAGACGAGTAGATGGAACCTTGGACCACCAAAAAGGAGAAGGGCAGGTTGAGCGGAGTTGGAGGTATCAGAAAGCCCTATTGTGTGTTTTAGGGGTAGTCACATCAGGTGTCATGCCTAGGTAGGGTATGCTCCGTTTTTCTTTAGGTGTTGGCTGGTATGCCTCACCTGTGTTTTATGTTGGTATAGGGGCTGTTGGACCCAAAGTTTTGGGTGAATGTGGGGCTGGCGGTGATGCCCCGCACTTTTTGGTCATGTCACATGATCCGAGGTGTTTTGCTTCTCCAGGACTTTTAATTTTTGTTTGATCACCACTGGGGTGACTCCAGGGTCCTTGGAATGATATGTAGGTGCCGGCCTGGTAGGTCCACCTTTTTGAGGGGTCTTTGGTGATGACTCCAGTGTTTTATAGCCACAGTCCCTGCCAACAAAGGTTATGTGACTATTCACCCGGTTTTTGGGGGCTTGATATTTTTCCTCTCCCTTGCTCTCCTGATTCTCGCAGAGGTGTCATGGGGAACCAGTGTTGTTACTAAAGATTGCTGTGAGATGGGGGTGGTAATGTGATCTTTCTACGAAGAATTTAATAAGTAAAACTTTTTCTCTTTCTTTTCACTACTCTTGGATAGTGTTCCTGCTTCAAAAAATATTTTTGTGGTGTCACATATTTTTGGTCTGTCTTGCAACATTAATGACACGTATCGAGATAGATGGGAAAACAATAGTTGTGATACTTAGCACTTGTGTTATGTTACTAAATGGCACTTCTCAGGGTAGTATGTACAAAATTAACTCAGTTTATAAGGTTGCTTGTAATTTAGGTAAACGCATCAACGCCAGTGCGTGGCCAGCGCTGTGTTGTGATGGTGCCTTTTCCTAACATAGTTTTGTTAGAGCGTGACTGTATACCTGGAGTATACTGGAGAGAGTTCTGTGGGCTCGTTTGGCATAGAACTTGATCACTTTTATGTTAGGCGAGTTTCACATGTCCGCAGTCTAGTAGCCTCAGTCTGTTAATTAATATTGCATAAGAGCAGTGCCAAAAGTCCATGATTGTCTGGTAGTAATTCTCCAGTTATAAGGTTTATGTTCATTCTTTTTTTCCCCTTTTGCCTATCGGTGTCATGTGGATCCAAACTAGCAGAGCAAGACCTATTGTCTAGGGGTGGGGGTGTTATGCAGGGTTCTGCATGACATGAAAATATTCGTATATATATAGATAGTGGAGAAGTGTGCCATAATTTTCATGAACTAGGATAAATGTCAACCATAATTTTAGAAATATGCTATGCATTTTGTGGGTACTGTAAATTAGTGTAAACTGTGAAAAGTAAGGAAATCCTGCTAGGGACTTATTTTCCAATTGTGGTTGGGTTAGCGGGTAAGCGTCACTTGGGGCAGTCACGTGGGCGCGGCATGGGTGAGAGAGAAGCTGGCCAGACGCCGCCTAGTTAAGATAAGTTTTGTAATGTTGTACTCCTTTTTGTAGCCAACTCAAGCCATAGGCACTTTTATTGTTTACCAGTACACTCCACCGGGCTCTGATATGGTCGGGGCTTGGCAGGATAAGTGTGAACTGAGGAAATAAGAGATGGTCTCTGGTGGAGAGTAGGGGCCAGACCCCATAGGTACATGTGTCTTTGTTTTGTGTGGATGCTCCAGCCGCCAGTTCCTCATGTACTTGTATTGGGGCGTTTAGGCTAAGATAAATATAAGAGGTGTTTTTGGAGTGTGTATATATTGTTAATCTCAATAAATTTATATTTTCTTAACTAGGAATGTTTGTGTGAACCTTCGGATACCCAACCCATTGGAGTAATAAATGCTGGTTTAGCGCTTTCTGTTTTAACTGGGATAGCACAGGGAGGCCTAGTTTTACAGGTGAATTGTGTAACTTTTACCCTTTGCCCTTAGACAAGGCATTAGGCCTCAGGAATCCCAATTTCTGCATAACAGAAGATAGATGGGCTAGTGTGAGTATAGGCAATAGGGTTGAAGATGTATGGGGTAGGTTTAAGAATGTAGTGTTAGAGTGTTCAGCAGAAGTTTGTGGTTACAGGAAAGTGGGTGCGGGAGGGAAGAAGAGCAATTGGTAAACTGATGATGCAAAGAGAGTAGTAAGAGAGAAAAGTTAGCATATGAGAGGTTTTTACAAAGTAGAAGTGATACAAGGAGGGAGGAGTATATGGAGAGAAAAAGAGAGGTTAAGAGAGTGGTGAAGCAATGTAAAAAGAGAGCAAATGAGAGAGTGGGTGAGATGTTATCAACAAATTTTGTTGAAAATAAGAAAAAGTTTTGGAGTGAGATTAATAAGTTGAGAAAGCCTAGGGAACGAATGGATTTGACAGTTAAAAATAGGAGAGGAGAGTTAGAGGCATTGGGAAGATTGAGGGAAAATTTTGAGGAATTGTTAAATGTTGATGAAGATAGGGAAGCTGTGATTTCGTGTATAGGGCAAGGAGGAATAATATCTTGTAGGAGTGAGGAAGAGCCAGTTGTGAGTGTGGGGGAAGTTCGTGAGGCAGTGAGTAGAATGAAAGGGGGTAAGGAAGCTGGGATAAAGATAGAAATGTTAAAAGCAGGTGAGGATATAGTTTTGGAGTGGTTAGTATTTTTATTTAATAAATTAATGAAGAGGGTAAGGTACCTAGGGATTGGCAGAGAGCATGCATAGTTCCTTTGTATAAAGGCAAAAAGAAGAAAAGAGAATGCAAAAATTATAAGGGAATAATCCTGTTGTGTATACCTGGTAAAGTGTATGGTAGAGTTATTACTGAAAGAATTAAGAGTAAGATGGAGAGTAGGATAGCAGATGAACACGGACGCTTTAGGATAGGTAGGGGGTGTGTAGACCAAGTGTTTGCAGTGAAACATATAGATGAACAGTATTTTGATAAGAGTAAAGAGGTTTTTGTGGCATTTATAGATTTGGAAAAGGCGTATGACAGGGTGGATAGGGATGGGGGGCAATGTGGCAGATGTTGCAAATGTATGGAATAGTAGGTAGGTTATTGAAAACAGTGAGGAGTATTTACGAGGATAGTGAAACTCAGGTTAGAGTATGTAGGCGAGAGGGGATTACTTCCCAGTAAAAGTAGGCCTTAGACAAGGATGTGTGATGTCACTGTGGTTCAACATTTTTATAGATGGAGTTGTAAGAGAAGTGAATGCTCTGGTGTTGGCAAGAGGTGTGGGGTTAAAAGAATCTAACACAAAGTTGGAGTTGTCACAGTTGCTCTTTGCTGATGACACTGTGCTTTTGGGGGATTCTGAAGAGAAGTTGCAGAGGTTGGTGGATGAGTTTGGTAGGGTATGTAAAAGGAAATTGAATGTGAATATAGGAAAGAGTAAGGTGATGAGGATAACATAAAAAATTAGGTGATGAAACATTGGATATCAGATAAGAGGGAGAGAGTATGGAGGAGGTGAATATATTCAGATATTTAGGAGTGGACGTTCAGCAGATGAGTCTTATGAAGGATGAGGTGAATCATAGAATTAACGAGAGGAAAAAGGTGAGTGGTGCACTGAGGAGTTTGTGGAGACAAAGAACTTTGTCCATGGAAGAACAAAGGGAAATGTATGATAGTATAGTTATACCAACATTCTTATATGGTTGCGATGAATGTGTGGTGAATGTTGCAACAAGGAGAAGGCTGGAGGCAGTGGATATGGCGTGTCTGAGGGCAATGTGTAGTAAATATAAAGCAGAAAATTCGTAGTTTTGAAATTAGGAGGAGGTGCGGCATTACCAAAATTATTATCCAGAGGGCTGAAGAGGGGTTGTGAGGTGGTTCGGACATGTAGAGAGGGTGGAACAAAATAGAATTACTTCGAGAGTGTGTAAATCAGTAGTGGAGGGAAGGCGGGGTAGAGGTCGACCTAGGAAAGGTTGGAGGGAGGGGTAAATGAGCTTTTGTGTGAGAGGGGCTTGGACTTCCAGCAAGCATGCGTGAATGTGTTAGATATGAGTGAATGGAGACAAATGGATTTTAGGACTTGACGTGCTGTTGGAGTGTAAACAAGGTAATATTTATGAAGGAATTCATTGAAGCTGGCAAGTCAGACTTGAGTCCTGGAGATGGGAAGTACAGTGCCGGCACTCTTATTACATAATCATTATCATCTTCGTAAAGTCACATCAATATTACACACCTGCATTATTATATAACCATTATTATATCTTTCCAAATATTACATTTAAATCATAGGAAAAATTATCAAAAATTTCCACGTGTTCTTTAACATTTTATTGACGAAAATTTCTTTCTCCAAATGTTTATAATAAAACAAATAATGATAATAATAAAGCAAATAATGATAATAATAAAACAAATAATGATAATAATAAAACAAATAATGATAATAATAAAACAAATAATGATAATAATAAAGCAAATAATGATAATAAAGCAAATAATGATAATAAAGCAAATAATGATAATAATAAAGCAAATAATGATAATAATAAAGCAAATAATGATAATAATAAAGCAAATAATAATAATAATAAAGCAAATAATGATAATAATAAAGCAAATAATGATCACTTTGGAATTCCTCAATGAACCAAATATATTGTATTTCTTACTTTTATGTTATGATTGTAATTATTTCATGTCAGTATGTCTCGAACCCCTCATGATAATTAATGATGTAGGTCATTAGTCATGACCAGAGTGAAGAAACGCCAGCTGATACACACTGAAAACCTTCTTCTTATATAGTAATATTTAACTATAAAAATATTAAAACTTGTGCTGAATATAAAAAAATACATCAGATTTAATATAATACTGTGTGTTTCTGGAACACTTACAACTTGTTAAGAAATATATATTAAAATTAACACCTGTACATAATTTGTATTACAGCGATATGTGGGTAGAGACGAAGTTACTGTAGATACCAGTGAGTTGAGTAACTGAAGAGGGTATGTGGGTAGAGACGAAGTTACTGTAGATACCAGTGAGTTGAGTAACTGAAGAGGGTATGTGGGTAGAGACGAAGTTACTGTAGATACCAGTGAGTTGAGTAACTGAAGAGGGTATGTGGGTAGAGACGAAGTTACTGTAGATACCAGTGAGTTGAGTAACTGAAGAGGGTATGTGGGTAGAGACGAAGTTACTGTAGATACCAGTGAGTTGAGTAACTGAAGAGGGTATGTGGGTAGAGACGAAGTTACTGTAGATACCAGTGAGTTGAGTAACTGAAGAGGGTATGTGGGTAGAGACGAAGTTACTGTAGATACCAGTGAGTTGAGTAACTGAAGAGGGTATGTGGGTAGAGACGAGTTACTGTAGATACCAGTGAGTTGAGTAACTGAAGAGGGTATGTGGGTAGAGACGAAGTTACTGTAGATACCAGTGAGTTGAGTAACTGAAGAGGGTATGTGGGTAGAGACGAAGTTACTGTAGATACCAGTGAGTTGAGTAACTGAAGAGGGTATATGGGTAGAGACGAAGTTACTGTAGATACCAGTGAGTTGAGTAACTGAAGAGGATATGTGGGTAGAGACGAAGTTACTGTAGATACCAGTGAGTTGAGTAACTGAAGAGGGTATATGGGTAGAGAGACGAAGTTACTGTAGATACCAGTGAGTTAAGTAACTATAGAGGGTGTGTGGGTAGAGAGAGGTGAAGTTACTGTAGATACCAGTGAGTTAAGTAGCTGTAGAGGGTGTGGCAATGAAGGCACACGGCATAGCCAAAAATATTTGCATTTAAAATATAAAAAGAAACGTGAAATCAGTGTAGGTTTTCTACAGTATTCATCAACTCTCCCCGCCCCGCCCCGCCCCGCCCCGCCCATCTAAATATCCTGCCTTACTTACGTCCTTGATACTGACAAACAAAACGAAGCCGTCTCCCACAAGAAACATCGTTAAGTGTCGGTTGTTGGTGTGTGTCCATGGAAGCACAGTGCTCTTTGCCAGCGTTGTTGTTTGGCTCACCATTGGACCAATTTCTAAGGTCGATATCTCTCCCGTCCATCCACTTCCAGTGACGACTACCATAGGAGATGTCCTTGCCTCCCACGTACACCAGCAGTGTGCCTGTCACCACCACAACGATGGCAAGGAAACACAATGATAACACTACACACTATGACCTAGCTTTATGCACTCATAGCACATTTTACGTACGCACACACACACACAACATTTCGAAGTGTTTCCTTACACACACACGCACACATACAACAGGCCTAGTGTCTAATCAGGAGGAGAATGGTAGAACACCTGGAACGGAACAAGATTATAAATGACAACCAGCACGGATTCAGGGAAGGCAAATCCTGTGTCACAAACCTCCTGGAGTTTTATGACAAGGTAACAAAAGTAAGACACGAGAGAGAAGGGTGGGTTGACTGCATTTTATTCGACTGCAAGAAGGCCTTCGATACAGTTCCTCACAAGAGATTAGTGCAGAAGCTAGAGGATCAGTCACGTATAACAGGAAGGGCACTGCAATGGATAAGAGAATACAACGAGTCATGGTACGTGAAGAGGAATCACAGTGGGCGCCTGTGACGAGCGGGTCCCACAGGGGTCAGTCCTAGGACCAGTGCTATTTTTGGAATATGTGAATGACATGATGGACGGGATAGACTCAGAAGTGTCCCTGTTCGCAGATGATGTGAAGTTAATGAGGAGAATTAAATCAGACGAGGATCAGGCAGGACCACAACTGGATTCTCGAATTTAACCCTGCAAAATGCAAAGTCATGAAGATCGGGGAAGGGCAAAGACAGAGTATAGGCTAGGTGGCCAAAGACTGCAAACCTCACTCAAGGAGAAAGATCTTGGGGTGAGTATAACACCGAGCACGTCTCCGGAAGCACACATCAACCAGATAAGTGGTGCAGCATATGGGCGCCTGGCAAACCTGAGAATAGCGTTCCTATACCTTAGTAAGGAATCGTTCAACACACTGTACACCGTGTACGTCAGGCCCATATTGGAGTATGCAGCACCAGTTTCGAACCCACACCTGGTCAAGCACGTCAAGAAATTAGAGAAAGTGCAAAGGTTTGCAACAAGGTTAGTTCCGGAGCTAAGGGGAATGTCAAAATAAGATAAGATTTCTTCGGATTTTTAACCCCGGAGGGTTATCCACCCAGGATAACCCAAGAAAGTCAGTGCGTCATCGAGGACTGTCTGTCTTATTTCCATTGGGGTCTTTAATCTTGTCCCCCAGGATGCGACCCACACCAGTCAACTAACAACCCAGGTACCTATTTGCTGCTAGGTGAACATGACAACAGGTGTAAGGAAACACATCGAAATGTTTCCACCCGCCGGGAATCGAACCCGGGCCCACCGTGTGTGAAGCGAGAGCTCTAGCCACCAGACCACCGGGCCACCCATGAAAGGTTAAGGGAAATCGGCCTGACGACACTGAGGACAGGAGGTTAGGAGAGACATAATAATGACATACAAAACACGAAATCGCATTAGTACTAAACAACAAGGATTTCCAACAAGGCCTACACCACCAGGACAACACCAACATGACTACATTACCAGGCCTACACCACCAGGACAACACCAACATGAGTACACTACCAGGCCTACACCACCAGGACAACACCAACATGAGTACACTACCAGGCCTACACCACCAGGACTACACCAACATGAGTACACTACCAGGCCTACAC
The DNA here is from genome assembly GCA_009830355.1 of Cherax destructor. Classification (NCBI taxonomy): domain Eukaryota; kingdom Metazoa; phylum Arthropoda; class Malacostraca; order Decapoda; family Parastacidae; genus Cherax; species Cherax destructor. The sequence continues at coordinate 48,941 of WNWK01011076.1, read as the reverse complement.
CACCAGGACAACACCAACATGACTACACTACCAGGCCTACACCACCAGGACTACACTACAAGAACTACACCTCCCGGCATTCACCACTAAGACTAGACCTCCACACTACTTACCAAGACTACGCCTCCAGAACTACATTACCAAGACTACGCCTCCAGAACTACATTACCAAGACTACGCCTCCACAACTACATTACCAAGACTACGCCTCCACAACTACATTACCAAGACTACGCCTCCACAACTACATTACCAAGACTACGCCTCACAACTACATTACCAAGACTACGCCTCCACAACTACATTACCAAGACTACGCCTCCACAACTACATTACCAAGACTACGCCTCCACAACTACATTACCAAGACTACGCCTCCACAACTACATTACCAAGACTACGCCTCCACAACTACATTACCAAGACTACGCCTCCACAACTACATTACCAAGACTACGCCTCCACAACTACATTACCAAGACTACGCCTCCACAACTACATTACCAAGACTACGCCTCCACAACTACATTACCAAGACTACGCCTCCACAACTACATTACCAAGACTACGCCTCCACAACTACATTACCAAGACTACGCCTCCACAACTACATTACCAAGACTAGCCTCCAAACTACATTACCAAGACTACGCCTCCAAACTACATTACCTCCTCTCCCTTTCATCCTTCATCACTTTCATATAAATATAATAACTAATAAAGACAGTCAAAAAAGACAGTACAGAGACTGAATATAGATTCTGCAAGACTAGTCCACAATATCTACAGAAGCTTTATAACATTTACCACGTAGTACTAAGTAATTACTAAGTACCTTATGACAGTAAGTTACTTCTGGTACTAAGACATCGTCCACCATATTCCTGAAGGGGACACAGCCTCAACTCATATGTCAAGAGGCTTCAGGTTCAAACTCTTCCATACAGGCTTCAAATGAATTTAAAGCCTATTAAGACAAAGTACAGACGTCAGGATGACATTGATAATTATATTTCTATTGAAAGAAATAACAATACATAAAAATTATCTACAAAATTGATAACTAAGAAAAAATTTCACAGTGATCATAAAAGATTTTAAGGTCACTGTGAGTACATGAACTGCCGATGTCGTACAGTCAACACTACACGAGCTTCAGTAACTTCACGCTAGTGAAGCACTGTCAACATAGTATAGATAATGAATAATAGGAAAAGTAACCAATAATACTTTAAGGTAGGACTAAACATAAATTATATGTACAAAACTGGATTATCAGAAACGTGACATGGTACTCATAAGTAGCTTAAACGTGAATTGGTAAGCTTTATACCAGTTATACGTGTATACAGATACTGTAATTAAATCTTGAAAGAAATCTGAAATTATCTAAAAATCGTACAAACTTACACATTGATTACGTCAGATAACAGGACACTGTAAACATGAAGTTAGAGTATAAGTGAAGGGTCCAAGCACCATCTCGTTACAGTGACACTGGTACACACTTGATTATAGTAAGCTCGTGAAGACACACTTATTAACCTAGTATAACACGTGAAACAACTGTCGTAAAATAAGCATAGTGATTGACAGTGACATGTAAACATAATACTTCGTATAAACGTGAACAGGTACTAACATTTTACCAGTGACACTGGCACACTAGGTCACCTTATACAGACACTGTAAACACTTGAACGGTATAACACGTCATATAACACTGATAGTACAACACTGATTACGTCGTAAACACTGACACTCGTAACACTTGATACTCGTATACACACTTGGTAACACTGTTACGTCATATAACACGTGACACTGGTACAGATTACGTCAGTATACACGTACACTGGTACAACACTTGATTACGTCAGTATAACACGTGACACTGGTACAACACTTGATTACGTCAGTATAACACGTGACACTGGTACAACACTTGATTACGTCAGTATAACACGTGACACTGGTACAACACTTGATTACGTCAGTATAACACGTGACATAGGTACAACACTTGATTACGTCAGTATAACATGACCTGGTACAACACTTGATTACGTCAGTATAACACTGACACTGTACAACGCTGATACACGTACAGGTAAACACTGTACGTCGTATAACACTGTGGTACAACACTTGATTATCAGTTAACCGTACCTGGTACAACACTTGATTACGGTAAACACTTCGTACACATTATACGTGACACTGACAATGACACTGGTCACGTTACGTCAGTATAACTGACACTGGTACAACACTTGATTACCATATAACACGTGACACTGGTACAACACTTGATTACGTCAGTATAACACGTGACACTGGTACAACACTTGATTACGTCAGTATAACACGTGACACTGGTACAACACTTGACTACGTCAGTATAACACGTGACACTGGTACAACACTTGACTACGTCAGTATAACACGTGACACTGGTACAACACTTGATTACGTCAGTATAACACGTGATACTGGTACAACACTTGACTACGTCAGTATAACACGTGACACTGGTACAACACTTGATTACGTCAGTATAACACGTGACATGGTACAACCTGATACGTCAGTATAACACGGAACTGGTACAACACTTGATTACGTCAGTATAACACGTGATACTGGTACAACACTTTACTACGTCAGTATAACACGTGACACTGGTACAACACTTGATTACGTCAGTATAACACGTGACACTGGTACAACACTTGATTACGTCAGTATAACACGTGACACTGGTACAACACTTGATTACGTCAGTATAACACGTGACACTGGTACAACACTTGATTACGTCAGTATAACACGTGACACTGGTACAACACTTGATTACGTCAGTATAACACGTGATGGTAAATTAGACACATATGCAACATACCCAAGGTCCTAGCTTCAATAACCCTACTAGGCAGACTGTTCCACTCATCAACTACCCTATTTCCAAACCAATACTTTCCTATATCCTTTCTAAATCTAAACTTATCTAACTTGAATCCATTATTGCGGGTTCTCTCTTGAGAGATATCCTCAAGACCTTATTTATATCCCCTTTGTTAATACCCATTTTCCACTTGTATACCTCGATCATGTCTCCCCTCATTCTACGTCTTACAAGTGAATGTAATTTTAGGGTCTTCAATCTTTCTTCGTAAGGAAGATTTCTAATGCTATGTATTAATTTAGTCATTCTACGCTGAATGTTTTCTAACGAATTTATGTCCATTCTGTAATACGGAGACCAAAACTGAGCTGCGTAATCTAGGTGAGGCCTTACTAATGATGTATAAAGCTGTAATATAACCTCTGGACTTCTGTTGCTAACACTTCTTGATATAAATCCCAGTAATCTATTTGCCTTATTACGTACGCTTAGGCATTGCTGTCTTGGTTTAAGGTTGCTGCTTACCATCACCCCTAAGTCCTTCTCCAATCTGTATGGCTAAGTTCTACGTTATTTAACTTATAAGTGCTTGGGTTATGGACACTCCGAGCTTCAGAACCTTGCATTTATCTACATTGAACTGCATCTGCCACTTTTCTGACCACGAATTAAGTTTGTCTAAATCTTCCTGAAGTTCTATGACATCTATGTTTGAATCAATTATCCTACCTATCTTCGTGTCGTCGGCGAATTTGCTCATATCACTAGTAATTCCCTCATCAAGGTCATTGATATATTATAAATAACAATGGGCCTAAGACTGATCCCTGTGGAACACCACTTGTTACAAGTCCCCATTCGGATTTAACCCCATTTATGCACACTCTCTGCTTCCTATTGGTGAGCCTTGACTCGATCCATGACAGCACTTTTTCCCCAATGCCATGAGCAGCCACTTTCTTTAACAGTCTCTGATGCGGTACTCTATCAAAAGCCTTACTAAAGTCTAAATAAACAATATCGAATTCTTTATCGTGATCAACAGCCTCAAAAGCTTTACTGAAGAAGGTTAATAAATTAGATAGGCAGGAACGGCCCCTCGTGAATCCATGCTGGGTATCATTAATCAAATTATGGTTATCTAGATGGCTTCTAATAATATCAGCTATAATTGACTCTAGTAATTTGCCTACAATTGAGGTCAGGCTTATTGGGCGGTAGTTTGATGGTAGTGACTTGTCCCCTGCTTTAAAAATAGGAATTACATTAGCCATCTTCCACATATCAGACACTACACCTTTCTTATGTTCTTATGTAATTGGATGGTTAAAATCTCTCACATGAATAAATAGAGCATTAGAATCTTGTCCAGTTCTAATGCTATATTTATGTTGTTTTAATCTTAGTTCAAGACTTTTTTCGGTTTGACCATAATAAACTTTATCGCATATTTTACAGGGAATCTTATAGACACATCCGTCAGCATTTTGGGGGGAATTTTTTATCAAAAGTCTTTTTACTGTATCAAGATTTTTAAATACAACTTTGTAATTAAAATTCTTAAGAAAGTTGTATTTAAAATCTTGATACAGTAAAAGACTTTGATAAAATTCCCCCAAAATGCAGATGTGTCTATAAGATTCCCTGTAAAATATGCGATAAAGTTTATTATGGTCAAACCGGAAAGTCTTGAACTAAGATTAAAACAACATAAATATAGCATTAGAACTGGACAAGATTCTAATGCTCTATTTATTCATGTGAGAGATTTTAACCATCCAATTACATAAGAACATAAGAAAGGAGGAACACTGCAGCAGGCCTGTTGGCCCATACTAGGCAGATCCTTCACATTCCATCCCACTAACAGAATATTTGTTCAACCTAATTTTCAATGCTACCCAAGAAATAAGCTTTGATAATTTTATTTACTCATGTGCAATTCCCACTCAAACCAACCCTTTCACTCATGAATTTATCCAACCTAAATTTAAAACTACCCAAGGTCCTTGCTTCAATAACCCTACTAGGCAGACTGTTCCACTCATCAACTACCCTATTTCCAAACCAATACTTTCCTATATCCTTTCTAAATCTAAACTTATCTAACTTGAATCATTATTGCGGGTTCTCTTGAGAGATACCCTCAAGACCTTATTTATATCCCCTTTGTTAATACTCCATTTTCCACTTGTATACCTCGATCATGTCTCCCTCATTCTACGTCTTACAAGTGAATGTAATTTTAGGGTCTTCAATCTTTCTTCGTAAGGAAGATTTCAATGCTATGTATTAATTTAGTCATTCTACGCTGAATGTTTTCTAACGAATTTATGTCCATTCTGTAATATGGAGACCAGAACTGAGCTGCGTAATCTAGGTGAGGCCTTACTAATGATGTATAAAGCTGTAATATAACCTCTGGACTTTTTGCTGCTAACACTTTTGATATAAATCCCAGTAATTTATTTGCCTTATTACGTACTCTTAGGCATTGCTGTCTTGGTTTAAGGTTGCTGCTTACCATCACCCCCAAGTCCTTCTCGCAATCTGTATGGCTAAGTTCTATGTTATTTAACTTATAAGTGTTTAAAGCTGGACACTCCCGAGCTTAAGAACTTTGCATTTATCTACATTGAAACTGCATTCCATTTTTTCTGACCAGGAATTGAGTTTGTCTAAATCCTCCTGTAGTTCCCTGACATCTACGTCTGAATCGATTACCCCTACCTATCTTCGTGTCATCAGCGAATTTGCTCATATCACTAGAAATTCCCTCGTCAAGGTCATTTATATATATTATAAACAACAGGGCAAAAACCGATCCCTGAGGAACGCCACTTGTTACAGATCCCCACCTGATTTAACCCCATTTATGCAAACCCTCTGCTTCCTATTGGTGAGAAGACTCTATCCATGACAACATTTTCCCCCAATGCCATGAGCAGCCACTTTCTTTAACATTCTCTGATGTAGTACTCTATCAAAAGCCTTACTAAAATCCAAATAAACAATACGAATTCTTTTTCGTGATCAACTGCCCAAAAGCCTTACTGAAAAAGTTAATAAATTAGTTAGGCAGGAACGGCCCCTGGTGAATCCATGCTGAGTATCATTAATCAAATTATCCTATAGATGGCTTCTTATGTTATCAGCTATAATCGACTCTAGTAATTTGCCTACAATTGATGTTAGAGTTAGGGCGGTAATTTGATGGTAACGACTTGTCCCTGAGAAGGTTGTATCAAGCAAGTCCATGGTTGAGAGGAATATAATAGAATCATGTTTCATTAAAAGCAGTTTTGAAAAATAATTGAATATTTCTTTTGGTTTATATAAATTGGATTCATTTATAATTAATAAAATTTGGGAAGAATTTAATGATAAATTGGACTAATCTTAATTCTTGGGGAAAAGTTTCAGGTCCTTTCTTATGTTCCTCTTCAGAGTCGTGCGATGTTACGCTACTGTGAGGTGTAGTCTTTGTTAGTGTGATGTGACTGTGAGGTGCAGTCTTGCCCTATATAAGCCTTCTTGTCATGTTTCCTTTTATAGTTCCTTGATAATGTGAGTAGTCACGAAAGCGCTTGGAATTCCTCTATTTTTCATAGTGGTTGTCTTGCATATATATATATATATATATATATATATATATATATATATATATATATATATATATATATATATATATATATATATATATATATATATATATATATATATATATAAATACAAAAAGATTTAAGAGATACATTGTTGATATAAAGATGGCATATACAGTACACGAGGTGTAAGAGATACATGTCTAATAAACATATTGTTACATGTTTGTCACTGATTATAATGCGAAAATCCTCATCCCAGCTCTTCAGAGCTGGGGCGTTCCCAGAATAGAGCATGCATTACCCCTCTGAACAGCAGCGCTGAATCGCTGGAACAGAAAAACTAGCTGCCATGGGATCCCTAGTTACCCTGTTGAGTCTTTCCCAGCTCCTTGAGGAACTTATATGCACTCTTTCCCCATGAACCAAGGGTCTCCGAGCCTATGGAAACAAACATAATGATGGGCAAGTTCTCCGTATTTTCTAGACTTTTGGGACCCCTCAAGGTGGTAGCTGCCCTCCTTCCTCCCTGGTGTTTGGAGATAGGTATCTTGCCAAGGTATATGCACATGTGTAGTCCCACACCACCTGCTTGCCGTCTGTCCAGGCTTGAAGGGTGATACCATCTGGACGCTTTTGGATGCCATCAGATCTGCATAATTGGGGTGGTTCATATATATATATATATATATATATATATATATATATATATATATATATATATATGCAAGTCTTCTTTTTTTCATAGTGGTTGTCTTGGATATTTTTATATCACCTGTTTACTTATATATATATATATATATATATATATATATATATATATATATATATATATATATATATATATATATATATATATATTGAGAATTGATGACGGGAAAAGGGTGAGTGGTGCACTTACTTCGGAGTCTGTTTAGACAAAGAACTTTGTCCATGGAAGTTAAGAGGGGAATGTATGAGAGTATAGTTATACAAACACTCTTATATGGGTGTGAAGCATGGGTGATGAATGTTGCAACGAGGAGAAGGCTGGAGGCAGGGGGAATTGTCATGTCTGAGGTCAATGTGTGGTGTGAATATAATGCAGAGAATTCGGAGTTTGGAAATTAGGAAGAGGTGCGGATTACCAAACTATTATCCAGAGGGCTAAGGAGGGGTTGTTGAGGTGGTTCGGACATGTAGAGAGAATGGAACGAAACAGAATGACCTCGAGAGTGTATAAATCTGTAGTGGAGGGAAGGCGGGGTAAGGGTCGGCCTAGGAAAGGTTGGAGGGAGGGGGTAAAAGAGGTTTTGTGTGCGGGGGCTTGGATTTCCAGCAAGCATGCGTGTGCGTATTTGATAGGAGTGAATGGAGACAAATGGTTTTAATACTTGACGTGCTGTTGGAGTGTGAGCAAAGTAACATTTATGAAGGGATTCAGGGAAACCGGCAGGCCGGACTTGAGTCCTGGAGATGGGAAGTACAGTGTCTGCACTCTGAAGGAGGGGTGTTAATGTTGCAGTTTTATAACTGTAGTGTAAAGCACCCTTCTGGCAAGACAGTGATGGAGTGAATGATGATGAAAGTTTTCCTTTTTCGGGCCACCCTGCCTTGGTGGGAATCGGCCGATGTGTTAATAAAAAAAAATAAATAGTGTTAGTCCAGATGTGGTCTAATAATGAGGTACTAGTCTCGGAGATTCTTGTAGGTTTTGATAGTGTTGGTAGTAACAAGCAGTTGCTCATAGTGTTTGCGAATTCGGTTACCTGTGGGTCCTGGTCATGTAGGAGATTTATGTTGAAATCTTATGTGAGCAGAAAATGGTCTTTGTTCATGTGTGCATCAGTTATCAAGTTTCCTAGACAACGGGTACAGTAGACAATGGGTACAGTAAACAGACAACAGGTACAGTAGGCAACGGGTACAGTAGACAAAGGGTATGCTTGATACCAAATATATAAGAGAGTTATAGTTACTTTGTGGGCAGTGAACGTGTTGCATCAGTATGGCGGCCACCTGCTGCGAGATCTTGCTCAGTCTTAGTTCAGTAGTCTCAGTTGTGGTCCCGGTAACTGATATGGTCCTGGCTTCAGGTGTGGTCCCTCCCACAGGTGTGGTTACTGCTAAAGGTGTGGTCACAGCCACAGGTGTGGTCCCTGCCACAGGTGTGGTTACTGCTAAAGGTGTGGTCACAGCCACAGGTGTGGTTACTGCTAAAGGTGTGGTCACAGCCACAGGTGTGGTCATGGCCACAGGTGTGGTCACAGCAACAGGTGTGGTCACAGCCACAGGTGTGGTCACTGCCACTGGTGTGGTCACTGCCACAGGTTTGGTCACAGCCACAGGTGTGGTTACTGCTAAAGGTGTGGTCACAGCCACAGGTGTGGTCATGGCCACAGGTGTGGTCACAGCAACAGGTGTGGTCACACCCACAGGTGTGGTCACTGCCACTGGTGTGGTCACGGCCACAGGTTTGGTCACAGCCACAGGTGTGGTTACTGCTAAAGGTGTGGTCACAGCCACAGGTGTGGTCATGGCCACAGGTGTGGTCACAGCAACAGGTGTGGTCACAGCCACTGGTGTGGTCACTGCCACTGGTGTGGTCACGGCCACAGGTTTGGTCACAACCACAGGTGTGGTTACTGCTAAAGGTGTGGTCACAGCCACAGGTGTGGTCACAGCCAAAGGTGTGGTCACGGCCACAGGTGTGGTCACAGTTACAGGTGTGGTCACAGTCATAGGTGTGGTCCCATCATTAGGTGTGATCAGCACCTTGGGTGTTCTGCTAGGCTCATTAGAGATGTTAGCTGTAGTAATGGCAACGACGTCGGGTGTTAAGACAGCCTTGCCTGTGGCGTGAGCCCAGGGTGTTGTCACAGCCTTGTCTGTGGCGTGAGCCCCGGGTGTTGTCACAGCCTTGTCTGTGGCGTGAGCCCAGGGTGTTGTCACAGCCTTGTCTGTGGCGTGAGCCCAGGGTGTTGTCACAGCCTTGTCTGTGGCGTGAGCCCAGGGTGTTGTCACAGCCTTGTCTGTGGCGTGAGCCCAGGGTGTTGTCACAGCCTTGTCTGTGGCGTGAGCCCAGGGTGTTGTCACAGCCTTGTCTGTGGCGTGAGCCCAGGGTGTTGTCACAGCCTTGTCTGTGGCGTGAGCCCAGGGTGTTGTCACAGCCTTGTCTGTGGCGTGAGCCCAGGGTGTTGTCACAGCCTTGTCTGTGGCGTGAGCCCAGGGTGTTGTCACAGCATTAAGAGTTCTAGCAGCCTTTTCTGTGGTTACAACCAGAAGTGAATCTAGTGAAGCTACACTCTTATTCTGGAGCTCCGTCTTTGGCAGGGGCTCCGTTTTTGGCAGGGGCTCCGTCTTTGACAGGAGCATCGGCTTTTGTAGGTGTTCCATATTAGGTGGAAGTGGAGCCCTACGAGTGGGATGCCGAAGACTAACTGACATTCCTGGATCACTTTGAGCTGAAGCTTGAAGCAGCAGAGAGGATAACAGTACAATGTGGAGCGCTGGAGCCATGACTCTAGTGTGGGTGCTGACACAGTCAGGGGACGTCAGCTGAGTGATGAGTGTGGGTCCTGACACAGTCAGGGGACGTCAGCTGAGTGATGAGTGTGGGTCCTGACACAGTCAGGGGACGTCAGCTGAGTGATGAGTGTGGGTCCTGACACAGTCAGAGGCCGTCAGCTGAGTGAGAGAAGAGAAATCCCATATTATAATCTGTTTCTCAAACACACCCAGATCAATTACTTAGTTAATCAGTTTTTTTGCTAATGGTAATGTAAGTTTTTAGGCTACATTACATTTCATTAGCGTTAATAAAATATTTAAAATTTTAGAAACTTGTCTCCGAATAATTAATAGCATAAATTATTACTTTAAGGGGAGCACAATATACATACTGAAATTCTGTTATGTTTTGTAAGTTTATTCTTCACCCGGAGACAGCGACCACACAATGTTGCAGTTTTATAACTAGTGTAAGCACGCCTCTGGCAAGACAGTGATGGAGTGAATGATGATGAAAGTTTTTCTTTTTCGGGGCACCCTGCCTTGGTGGGAAGCGGCCGATGTGTTAATAAAAAAGAAAAAAATATTATACTATAAAGGAGATAATATCTTGTTATTATACTATAAATGAGATATACTAGGAATAGGGTAAATTGAGTTATTTATATTTACATGCGTGTTAGCTAAAAAATATATAAAATCATTCTCCACCCTTTCTGTCGCTACATTCATTAGGTACCTGTTGCTTCTATAATAATAATAATAATTTTTATTTCATCGCAATTTTACATAGATTTACATAGAAGTGCAAGGAGAGCCACTGACATGCCAGGGCATAACGGGCAGCTTAATCTAAAAACTTATGGACTATGTACATAATATGATGATATTTCATTTGGTTAATTATAATATGGTGACACTACATTGTAGCAAGTGTTCAGTAGGATGGTAGTTAATAGTAATAATTGAAATTATTTTTGGGAAAATGACATTGAGTATTTTTTTTAAAGTACAGAATGCGTATTTAGTTTATGGTGAGTAGGTGGTAATATTACAATGTTATAATAGTACAAATTGAGATTATCTTATTGGAAAAAAATACTGAGCATTTTTGGAAGTAATATTATCGTACATAATTATAATAAAAATGGAATTATCTTATAGGAGAAATAACAATGAGTATTTTTTGAGTATGAGTATTTAGGTAAGGGTGAGTAGGTGGTTTTTGAGAAGAGTCTTAAAATGATTCTCAGACAAGGTTATTTTAGTATTTACTGGTAATGAGTTCCAGAATCTGGAGCCCTTTATGTGCATTGAATTTTTACATAGGTTGCTATGGACGCGGGGTACATCAAAATGTGATCTGTTTCTGATGTTATGGTCATGGGTCCTATTAAGGTTGGTGAGGAGAATTTTGAGTGGAGGGTTTATATTAGAATGTAGAGTTCTATGTATGTAGTAGGCACAATTATAAGTGTGAATGTTCTTTATGGTGAATAGTTTTAGGCTTTTGAATATTGGTGGAGTATGTTGTATAGAGTGGGAATTTGTTATCAATCTGACTGCAGCCTTTTGCTGGGTTATTAGTGGTCTAAGGTGATTTAATGTTGTTGATCCCCATGCACAAATTCCATAAGTGAGATAAGGGTAGATGAGTGAGTGTTATAGTGCAAGGAGAGCTGTTTGAGGTACATAGTAGCGTATCTTAGATAATATGCCTACTGTCTTTGAGATTTTCTTGGAAATTTGTTGTATATGTGTTTGGAATTTAAGGCTGCTGTCAAGGTGGATTCCTAGGAATTTTCCCTCTGTGAGTCTTGTGATGGGTGAACCATTGAGCGTTATGTTAAGTGGAACATTTGTGGCGTTGCTTCCAAACTGTATGAAGTAGGTCTTGTCTTCTTGAACTGGTTCATGCTATGACTGGCTTTGATATGTGCAGGCAGTCTGTTCCGCATGAGGTGTCTGTAACAGCCAGGTTGTGAATACATTGCATTTACTAAGGAAAAGAATGCAGTGGTTTACTAGTGTAGTCTAGGCGAATGGTGAGAGGACAGAGTACTCTGAGTATACGCACACACACACCGGAACGGAAGGGGCCAGGAAGAGAGACAAGGACATAGTCAGCAGAGGACAACCAGAGCAGGGCAGAGCAACACGCGCAAGCACACACAAAACCACCCTCAGAACGCCCCAGCCAAACAATCTATCCTAACACAACCCACAATCTACACTTACAGTCCCCACCCCACACTATGCTGTAGAATCCCAGAGCACACTGCCAGGTCACCCACCCCCCACAGACCCCCATAGACCCCCCAGAACACAGTGTTGGACAGGAAACCAAAGGTATGGTACATCAACGCTGATGGAATAACGAATAAGTGGGAGGAGTGGCACAAAAGAATCAAATAGGTATCACCAGACATCATAGCTCTCACAGAAACCAAGCTCGCAGGAATGATAACAGATGCCATCTTTCCAACGAGATATCAGATCCTGAGGAAAGACATAAGGAACAGAGGGGTGGAGGAGTGGCACTGCTCATCAAAAACCAATGGGATTTTGATGAGCTGGAGAGAGGAGACAGAGGAGAAGGAACAGACTACACAATAGGAACACTTCAGTCTGGAGGTCCCAAGGTGATAATTTGCAGTGATATATAACCCACCACAGAACAGCAGGAGGCCAAGGCAAGAGTATGATGAGAGTAACAGAGCGATGGCTGACACACTGACTGAAGTGGACAGAAGGGCTCAAGCGAGCAGGGAAAAGCTGCTGATTGTGGATGACTTCAATCATAAGGAAATTGACTGGGAGAACCTGGAGCCACATGGGGGACCAGAAACGTTGAGGGTTAAGATGATGGAGGTGGTACTGGAAAACTTCATGTACCAACACGAAAGGGACACTACCAGAGAGAGAGAGAGAGAGGAAAGGCTGAACCAGAAAGACTGGACCTAGTATTCACCTTGGGTAGTGCAGATATTGAGGACATCACATATGGAAGACCCCCTCGGGGCCAGTGACCACGTGGTTTGTACCCAAGGGTAACAGAAATACCGAGAAAGCCAGGATGAGCCCTTGGTTCACCCAAAGGTGTAGAGAGGCCAAAAGAACGCAAAGGACCCAGGAGAATAAGGAGAGCAGTCGTAGAGCCAGAAATGAATATGCACAAGTAAGAAGGGAGGCCCAACGACAATAGGATAATGACATAGCAGCGATAGCCAAGGCAGCTACGGTAAAAAGCTCTGTTCCACAAGGCACAGTACTCGCCCTCATCCTATTCCTTATCCTATCTGACATAGACAGGGATGTAAGCCAGAGCACCGTGTCTTCCTTTTCAGATGACACCTGAATTTGCATGACAGTGTGTTCTATTGAAGACACTGCAAGACTCCAGGCGGACATCAACCAAATCTTTAAATGGGCCGCAGAAAACAATATGAAGTTAAATGATGAGAAATTTAAATTACTCCGATATGGAAAACGTGAGGAAATTAAAACTATATTGGAGTATAAAACAAATTCCAACTACACAATAGAGCGAAAAACTAATGTAAAAGACCAGGGAGTGATAATGTCAGAGGATCTCACCTTCAAAGACCACAACATTGTATCAATAGCATCTGCTAGAAAAATGATGGGATGGATAATAAGAACCTTCAAAACTATGGTTGCCAAGCCCATGATGACACTCTTCAGGTCGCTTGTTCTATCTAGGCTGGAATATTGCTGCACACTAACAGTGCCTTTAAAGGCAGGTGAAATTGCTGACCTAGAAAATGTACAGAGAACCTTCATGGCACACATAAGTACGATAAAACACCTAAATTACTGGGAACAGTTAAAATTCTTCGATTTGTACTCCTGGAACGCAGGCAACATCCCCCCCCCCAATGAAAAGGAGGGGAGCCACTAGCACGATAAGACACAACACAATAAGTGTCAGGGGCCAAAGACTGTTTAACTGACTCCCACCATACATAAGCGGGATTACCTATAGACCCCTGTCTGTCTTCAAGAAGGTGCTGGACAGGCACCTAAAGTCAGTACCTGATCAGCCGGGCTTTGGTTCATACGTTGGTTAACGTGCGGCCAGCAGTAACAGCCTGGTTGATCAGGCCCTGATCCACCATGAGGCCTGGTCACAGACCGGGCCGCGGTGCCGTTGACCCCCGAAACCCTCTCCAGGTATACTCCAGGAACATCAGAATGAGGAAGAAATGTGATCAAAGTGACTTTGACCACTGAATGATGGTTGGTTGCAGACGGGGTGGTTTTTGAGTGGCAGACGGGGTGGTTTTTGAGTGTCTCAGAAACTGCTGATCTGGGATTTTCACCCACAACAATTTACGTAGACTAGTGTGAACAACAAAGTCTTGTTAATGATAGAAGTCAGAGAATGACCAGACTGGGTCAAGCTGACTAGAAGGTAACAGTACCCTCGAGAGGGTTCCGGGGTCAACGTCCCTGGAGCCCGGTCAATGATCAGTCCTCGCAGTAGATCAGGGCCTGATCAGCCAAATTGTTACTGCTGGCCGCATACAAACTGACTTTCGACCCACAGCCCGACTGGACAGGTACTCACTTTAGGTGCCTGTCCAAAGCCAGGGGTATATTGGTAATCCCCCTTATGTATGGTGGGAGGCACTTGAACAGTCTTGGGCCCCTGACACTTATTGTGTTGTATTTTATCGTGCTAGTTGTGCAACTCTCCACAGAATATTGAAGGCAGGTGACAAGGGCTTCTTGCAGTTCTTGATGAACACGGAGCTCCACGAGCCTGGCCTGGGGCAGGGTGAGCTCCACCAGTCTGGGCCTGGGGCAGGGTGAGCTCCACCAGTCTGGGCCTGGGGCAGGGTGAGCTCCACCAGTCTGGGCCTGGGCCAGGGTGAGCTCCACGAGCCTGGCCTGGGGCAGGGTGAGCTCCACCAGTCTGGGCCTGGGGCAGGGTGAGCTCCACCAGTCTGGGCCTGGGGCAGGGTGAGCTCCACGAGCCTGGGCCTGGGGCAGGGTGAGCTCCACGAGCCTGGCCTGGGGCAGGGTGAGCTCCACCAGTCTGGGCCTGGGCCAGGGTGAGCTCCACGAGCCTGGCCTGGGGCAGGGTGAGCTCCACCAGTCTGGGCCTGGGCCAGGGTGAGCTCCACCAGTCTGGGCCTGGGCCAGGGTGAGCTCCACCACTCTGGGCCTGAGCCAGGGTGAGCTCCACGAGCCTGGCCTTGGCCAGGGTGAGCTCCACCAGTCTGGGCTTGGGCCAGGGTGAGCTCCACCAGTCTGGGCTTGGGCCAGGGTGAGCTCCACCAGTCTGGGCCTGGGCCAGGGTGAGCTCCACCAGTCTGGGCCTGGGCCAGGGTGAGCTCCACCAGTCTGGGCCTGGGCCAGGGTGAGCTCACCAGTCTGGGCCTGGGCCAGGGTGAGCTCCACCAGTCTGGGCCTGGGCCAGGGTGAGCTCCACCAGTCTGGGCCTGGGCCAGGGTGAGCTCCACCAGTCTGGGCTTGGGCCAGGGTGAGCTCCACCAGTCTGGACCTGGGCCAGGGTGAGCTCCACCAGTCTGGGCCTGGGCCAGGGTGAGCTCCACCAGTCTGGGCCTGGGCCAGGGTGAGCTCCACCAGTCTGGGCTTGGGCCAGGGTGAGCTCCACGAGCCTGGGCCTGGGCCAGGGTGAGCTCCACCAGTCTGGGCTTGGGCCAGGGTGAGCTCCACCAGTCTGGGCCTGGGCCAGGGTGAGCTCCACCAGTCTGGGCCTGGGCCAGGGTGAGCTCCACGAGTCTGGGCCTGGGCCAGGTGAGCTCCACCAGTCTGGGCCTGGGTGTATCGACATGTTATTTATTGTTGTTGTTGTTTTCAAAGTCCTGTGGTGTGAAGATTATGTCAGAAATTCTTGAATTAACCAAATTTTGAGTCTCGGTCATAAAAAAATCATTTAGATTGTCGACCATTAGTCCGAGTAATAGAGTCATATTGGGACTTCAGTATCTCACTCATTTGTTTTCTATCATCTGTATAAGTCTCATCTCGTTTAAACAAGGGCCCAATATTGGATGTGGTTTTTGCCCTAGATTTGGTACAAGAAAATAAGTATTTTAAGTTTCTTTCAATTTCATTTAGTTCTTTAAGTTCTTCCTGTGTTTCTTGGCTTCTCTGATTCCTTAAGCTTATGTTTCATAATTTCTGTTTCTGGCCAGTGCCATCTTGTGTATACCACATAGACTGACCTCTTTTAGCAGTTCTGTGATTCTTCACCTTTGCCTCTAGACGGAGTGCCTCTACTTTACCTCTTAGGGGAATGTGCCTCAAGTTCCACAGAGGTGTTTCTTTCCAGGCAAAGGTTCGGATCCGTGTTTCTTAGGATATCTTCACATTATGTTTCGTTTAGGATCCCACTGGATGTTTCTGTTACTGAAGTTAAAATTGGTGAAGGCAACAGTATCGCAAAACAAACAAACGTTACATCAGTGATATGCAGAAGAGCCTCTCTGAACTCGTGGAACCTTGAAGTGGATGGACTACAGCAACACAAGACTGCACCAGGTTCAACTCCTGTCAGGTAAGAACTGAAAAGTGAGGCTACACTGGCCACAGGCTCACTAAAACAGGGCAGTTGAAGATTGGAAAAAACATCCCCTAGTCTGACGTATCACGATTTCTGCTGACACATGCAGATGGTAGTGTCAGAACCTGACATAAAGTTTCGTTATGTGGTGGAATGGGAGATTCGCAGCATGAATGTGAAGCCGATACACCTGCAGAAACTGCGTGATACTATCACAAGAACCAGAATATAGGTGTCCCGTAGCTCTATCGCTAGCGCACTCAGCTCACACACTGAGGTCCAGAGTTCGAATCTCCGGAACGTGGGGAAAACATTGGGACGTGTTTCCATAAAACAGCTGCTGTCCATGTTCACCCAACAGTATGAAATGGGTACCTGGGTGTTAGTGGACTGGTGTTGGTCGCATCCTGGGCCAAAACTGACCTAATTTGCGGGAAATGCTCAGCATAACAAGGGACTTTCTATATAGTAGTATGTCATTGATGTCAGCTATGGTCTGTATACCTTGTACATGTACTTGTAGAAGTAAAGATATTATTATTATTATTATTATTATTATTATTATTATTATTATTATTATTATTATTATTACGTATTATTATTATTATTATTATTATTATTATTATTATTATTATTATTATTATTATTATTATTATTATTCTATCTAACAAATATTTCCAGCCTTGTATTCCTTTACTTACCACAAATTTATTATATTTTTTTATGATTATATATCATTAATTAAGGTACTAACTGTTTTAGTGATTCTTGTATTATAGATTTCATAGATTTAATGCTATTGTATAAATATAAATGAATTCATTATGTTCAGCAGAATATTTATTGCAACTCCAAAGTTCAATACTGAAAATATAACAAATATGTCCCATTGTAAATATATGAAGGCATTTATATTTTATTATTATTTTCTGTTTCATAAATGTAAGTTTATGATGTTAGGTACATGACTGGTACCTACAATGACTACTTCTGAAGTTAGGTACATGACTGGTACCTACAATGACTACTTCTGAAGTTAGGTACATGACTGGTACCTACAATGACTACTTCTGAAGTTAGGTACATGACTGGTACCTACAATGACTACTTCTGAAGTTAGGTACATGACTGGTACCTACAAGGACTACTTCTGAAGTTAGGTACATGACTGGTACCTACAATGACTACTTCTGAAGTTAGGTACATGACTGGTACCTACAATGACTACTTCTGAAGTTAGGTACATGACTGGTACCTACAATGACTACTTCTGAAGTTAGGTACATGACTGGTACCTACAATGACTACTTCTGAAGTTAGGTACATGACTGGTACCTACAATGACTACTTCTTCTGAAGTTAGGTACATGACTGGTACCTACAATGACTACTTCTGAAGTTAGGTACATGACTGGTACCTACAATGACTACTTCTGAAGTTAGGTACATGACTGGTACCTACAAAGACTACTTCTTCTGAAGTTAGGTACATGACTGGTACCTACAATGACTACTTCTTCTGAAGTTAGGTACATGACTGGTACCTACAATGACTACTTCTGAAGTTAGGTACATGACTGGTACCTACAATGACTACTTCTGAAGTTAGATACATGACTGGTACCTACAATAACTACTCCTTCTGAAGTTAGGTACATGACTGGTACCTACAATGACTACTTCTTCTGAAGTTAGGTACATGACTGGTACCTACAATGACTACTTCTGAAGTTATGTACATGACTGGTACCTACAATGACTACTTCTGAAGTTAATTACATGACTGGTACCTACAATGACAACTTCTGAAGTTAGGTAAATGACTGGTATCTACAATGACAACTTCTGAAGTTAGGTAAATGACTGGTACCTACAATGACTACTTCTGAAGTTATGTACATGATTGGTACCTACAATGACTACTTCTGAAGTTAGGTACATGACTGGTAACTACAATGACTACTTCTGAAGTTAGGTACATGACTGGTACCTACAATGACTACTTCTGAAGTTAGGTACATGACTGGTACCTACAAGGACTACTTCTGAAGTTAGGTACATGACTGGTACCTACAATGACTACTTCTGAAGTTAGGTACATGACTGGTACCTACAATGACTACTTCTGAAGTTAGGTACATGACTGGTACCTACAATGACTACTTCTGAAGTTAGGTACATGACTGGTACCTACAATGACTACTTCTGAAGTTAGGTACATGACTGGTACCTACAATGACTACTTCTTCTGAAGTTAGGTACATGACTGGTACCTACAATGACTACTTCTGAAGTTAGGTACATGACTGGTACCTACAATGACTACTTCTGAAGTTAGGTACATGACTGGTACCTACAAAGACTACTTCTTCTGAAGTTAGGTACATGACTGGTACCTACAATGACTACTTCTTCTGAAGTTAGGTACATGACTGGTACCTACAATGACTACTTCTGAAGTTAGGTACATGACTGGTACCTACAATGACTACTTCTGAAGTTAGTTACATGACTGGTACCTACAATGACTACTTCTTCTGAAGTTAGGTACATGACTGGTACCTACAATGACTACTTCTGAAGTTAGGTACATGACTGGTACCTACAATGACTATTTCTGAAGTTAGGTACATGACTGGTACCTACAAAGACTACTTCTCTGAAGTTAGTACATGACTGGTACCTACAATGACTACTTCTTCTGAATTAGGTACATGACTGGTACCTACAATGACTACTTCTGAAGTTAGGTACATGACTGGTACCTACAATGACTACTTCTGAAGTTAGATACATGACTGGTACCTACAATGACTACTCCTTCTGAAGTTAGGTACATGACTGGTACCTACAATGACTACTTCTTCTGAAGTTAGGTACATGACTGGTACCTACAATGACTACTTCTGAAGTTATGTACATGACTGGTACCTACAATGACTACTTCTGAAGTTAATTACATGACTGGTACCTACAATGACAACTTCTGAAGTTAGGTAAATGATCTGGTAGCCTACAATGACTTACTCTGAAGTTATGTACATGATTGGTACCTACAATGACTACTCTCGAAGTTAGGTACATGACTGGTACCTACAATGACTACTTCTGAAGTTAGGTACATGACTGGTACCTACAATGACTACTTCTGAAGTTAGATACATGACTGGTACCTACAATGACTACTCCTTCTGAAGTTAGGTACATGACTGGTACCTACAATGACTACTTCTTCTGAAGTTAGGTACATGACTGTACCTACAATGACTACTTCTGAAGTTATGTACATGACTGGTACCTACAATGACTACTTCTGAAGTTAATTACATGACTGGTACCTACAATGACAACTTCTGAAGTTAGGTAAATGACTGGTACCTACAATGACTACTTCTGAAGTTATGTACATGACTGGTACCTACAATGACTACTTCTTCTGAAGTTAGGTACATGACTGGTACCTACAATGACTACTTCTGAAGTTAGGTACATGACTGGTACCTACAATGACTACTTCTGAAGTTAGGTACATGACTGGTACCTACAATGACTACTTCTGAAGTTAGGTACATGACTGGTACCTACAATGACTACTTCTGAAGTTAGGTACATGACTGGTACCTACAATGACTACTTCTTCTGAAGTTAGGTACATGACTGGTACCTACAATGACTATTTCTGAAGTTAGGTACATGACTGGTACCTACAATGACTATTTCTGAAGTTAGGTACATGACTGGTACCTACAAAGACTACTTCTTCTGAAGTTAGGTACATGACTGGTACCTACAATGACTACTTCTTCTGAAGTTAGGTACATGACTGGTACCTACAATGACTACTTCTGAAGTTAGGTACATGACTGGTACCTACAATGACTACTTCTGAAGTTAGGTACATGACTGGTACCTACAATGACTACTTCTGAAGTTAGGTACATGACTGGTACCTACAATGACTACTTCTGAAGTTAGGTACATGACTGGTACCTACAATGACTACTTCTGAAGTTAGGTACATGACTGGTACCTACAATAACAATTAGGATGTGAAATTCCATCTTTGTGTCGCTTAAACAAAATAATTTATGTGAAAAAATCGTTTACAAACCCGATAAGTTGATAACTGAGACACTTCAGAAACATTTGGGAATCTTTCTTCAGGACACGTTTCGCCCAGGCAGTGGCTTCTTCAGTACAACGCTGAGAAAGGTGGAAGATGAAGAGGAGTTTGAGGTAATCAGTCCCTCAACCTGTACTAGGTATCTTCAGTCCATTAGTCTTGACAAACACTGAAGGACTGAACACTTCGACGGGAGGCTGAGGGACTGATTACCTCAAACTCCTCCTCATCTTCCACCTTTCTCTGCACTGGACTGAAGAAGCTACTGCCTGGCCAAGCATTTCCAAAATATAAATACCCAAATGTTACAAATATGTCGCATTTACCAAAATAGTTTAGACTAGCGACCAATAGCAAGAGTGTCGAATGACATCCATGACATCCATGACATACATGACATCCATGACATCCATGACATTCATGACATCCATGACATCCATGACATACATGACATCCATGACATCCATGACATCCATGATATCCATGATATCCATGACATACATGACATCCATGACATATGACATACATGACATCCATGACATCTATAACATACATGACATCCAAGACATACATGACATACATGACATTCATGACATCCATGACATCCATGACATCCATGACACCCATGACATATATGACATCCATGACATCCATGACATACATGACATCCATGACATCCATGACATCCAATACATCCATGACATCCATGACATCCATGATATACATGACATCCATGACATAAATGACATACATGACATCCATGACATATATGACATACATGACATACATGACATACATGACATACATGACATACATGACATCCATGACATACATGACATACATGACATACGTGACATACATGACATATATGACATACATGACATACATGACATCCATTACATACATGACATACATGACATACATGACATCCATGACATACATGACATACATAACATATATGATATACATGACATCCATGACATCCATGACATACATGACATACATGACATACATAACATACATGATATAAATGACATACATAACATACACGACATACACGACATCCATGACATCCATGACATACATGACATACATGACATACATGACATGCATGACATACATGACATACATGACATCCATGACATCCATGACCAGTACAGTAGCACGGAAGATCAGTACACTAACCCAGTTTCTGGACCCTATATATACCTCTGTAATCTGCAAATACCTTTGTAACTTGTCATGATTGTGACCATCTGAGTTCATTACCTTTGTAACTTGCTCAGCTATCAAACTTTGGGGTCCAGTCCCTGGACCCATTATGTACCTCTGTAATCTTTTGACTACCGCCCACAGGATGGGTATGGGGTGCATAATAAAGATATTAACTACTAACTACTAACACAGAAGACCAGTACACTAACACAAGAGACCAGTACACTAACACAGGAGACCAGTACACCAACAAAAGAGACCAGTACAGTAACACAGGAGACCAATACAGTAACACAGAAGACCAGTACAGTAACACAGAGGACCAGTACAGTAACACAGAAAACCATTACAGAAACACAGAAGACCAGTACATTAACACAAGAGACCAGTACACTAACACAAGAGACAAGTACACTAACACAAGAGACCAGTACAGTAACACAGAAGACCAGTACAGTAACACAGAAAACCAGTGCAGTAACACAGAAGACCAGTACAGTAACACAGAAGAACAGTACAGTAACACGGAAGACCAGTGCAGTAACACGGAAGACCAGTACACTAACACAGAAGACCAGTACACTAACACAAGAGACCAGTACACTAACACAAGAGACCAGTACACTAACATAAGAGACCAGTACAGTAACACAGGAGACCAATACAGTAACACAGAAGACCAGTACAGTAACACAGAAGACCAGTACAGAAATACACAAGACTAGTACATTAACACAAGAGACCAGTACACTAACACAAGAGACCAGTACACTAACACAAGAGACCAGTACAGTAACACAGAAGACCAGTGCAGTAACACAGAAGACCAGTACACTAACACAGAAGACCAGTACAGAAATACAGAAGACCAGTACAGTAACACGGAAGACCAATACAGTAACACAGAGGACCATTGCAGTAACACAGAAGACCAGTACAGTAACACAGAATACCAGTACAGTAACACAGAAGACCAGTACAGAAACACAGAAGACCAGTACAGTAACACAGAAGACCAGTACTGTAACACAGAAAACCAGTGCAGTAACACAGAAGAGAAGTACAGTAACACAGAAGAACAGTACAGTAACACGGAAGACCAGTGCAGTAACACGGAAGACCAGTACACTAACACAGAAGACCAGTACACTAACACAAGAGACCAGTACACTAACACAAGAGACCAGTACACTAACATAAGAGACCAGTACAGTAACACAGGAGACCAATACAGTAACACAGAAGACCAGTACAGTAACACAGAAGACCAGTACAGAAACACACAAGACTAGTACATTAACACAAGAGACCAGTACACTAACACAAGAGACCAGTACACTAACACAAGAGACCAGTACAGTAACACAGAAGACCAGTGCAGTAACACAGAAGACCAGTACACTAACACAGAAGACCAGTACACTAACACAGAAGACCAGTACAGAAACACAGAAGACCAGTACAGTAACACAGAAGACCAGTACACTAACACAGAAGACCAGTACAGTAACACAGAAAACCAGTACAGAAACACAGAAGACCAGTACACTAACACAAAAGACCAGTACACTAACACAGAAGACCAGTACACTAACACAAGAGACCAGTACACTAACACAAGAGACCAGTACAGTAACACAGAAGACCAGTACAGCAACACAGAAGACCAGTACAGTAACACAGAAGACCAGTACAGCAACACAGAAGACGAGTACACTAACACAGAAGACCAGTACACTAACACTGAAGACCAGTACAGAAACACAGAAGACCAGTACAGTAACACACAAGACCAGTACAGTAACACACAAGACCAGTACAGTAACACATAAAACCAGTACAGAATCACAGAATACCAGTACACTAACACAGGAGACCAGTACACTAACACAGGAGACTAGTACAGTAACACAGAAGACCAGTACACTAACACAGAAGACCAGTACACTAACACAGGAGACCAGTACACTAACACAGAAGACCAGTACGCTAACACTGGAGACCAGATAATTCTCTTACCTTCTGTGTATGTTGTCGGCTGGAAGTTCGATGTTATCCCGCCTGTGTTCTGAAGGTGAATGACTCGTTTTAAAATTCTGAGTTACAAGTTGAGACGACTGTCGATGTTTTATTGTAGTGTCAAGGTTGCAACATGCTGTTGTTACCACATCTGAGTGACTAAACTCTTAAATGTTTATCGTTTTCGACAAAACAAATGAGGGAGAAGCAAAGTTAGTCAAGGGTGTAACCTGAGGTGTTGGAAACACCTCAGGTTGTAATGTTTTGTAAACACCTTCCAAAAATATTTTCAAGCTGTTATAGTGTATGTACTCACCTAATTGTACTCACCTAATTGTGGTTGCAGGGGTCGATACTCAGCTCCTGGCCCCGCCTCTTCACTGACCGTTACTGGGTCCCTTCTCTCCCTGCTCCATGAGCTTTATCATACCTCGACTTAAAGCTATGTATAGTTCCTGCCTCCACTACATCACTTGCTAGACTATTCCACTTCATGACTACTCTATGGCTGAAGAAATACTTCCTAACATCCCTTTGACTCATCTGAGTCTTCAACTTCCAATTGTGACGTGCTCGGTGTTATACTCACCCCAAGGTCTTTCTCCTTGAACGAGGTTTGCAGTCTTTGTCCACCTACTCACCTATGTGTAATCCCCTATGTGTACTCACTTATGTGTACTCATCTATGTGTACTCACCTCTGTGTACTCATCTATGTGTTCCCACCTATTTGTACTCACCTATGTGTACTCACCTATGTGTACTCACCTATGTGTACTCACCTATTTGTATTCACCTATGCGTACTCACCTATGTGTACTCACATATGTGTACTCACCTATGTGTACTCACCTATTTGTACTCACCTATGTGTATTCACCTATGTGTACCCACCTATGTGTACTCACCTATGTGTACTCACCTATGTGTACTCACCTATTTGTACTCACGTATGTGTACTCACCTATGTATACTCACCTATGTGTATTCACCTATTTTTACTCACGTATGTATACTTACCTATGTGTACTCACCTATTTGTACTCACCTATGTGTACTCACCTATGTGTACTCACCTATTTGTACTCACATATTTGTACTCACCTATGTGTTTTCACCTATGTGTACACACACATTTGTACTCACCTATGTGTACTCACCTATTTTTACTCACCTATGTGTACTCACCTATTTGTACTCACCTATTTGTTTTCACCTATGTGTACTCACCTATTTGTACTCACCTATGTGTACTCACCTATTTGTACTCACCTACTCCATGAGCTTTATCATACCTCGTCTTAAAGCTATGTATGGTTCCTGCCTCCACTACGTCAATTGCCAGACTATTCCACTTCCTGACTATTCTATGACTAAAGATTCATCTGAGTCTTCAACTTCCAATTGTGACCCCTTGTGTTTGTGTCCCATCTCTGGAACATCCTGTTTCTGTCCACCATGTCAATTCCTAGCAGTATTTTGTATGTCGTTATCATGTCTCCCCTAACCCTCCTGTCCTCCAGTGTCGTCAGGCCGATTTCATTTAAACTTTCTTCGTAGGACATTCCCCTTGGCTCTGGAACTAGAATTGTTGCAAAGCAATATCTTTATTATACACCCCATACCTATCCTGTGGGCGGTAGTCAGAAGATTACACAGCTACATAATGGGTCCAGGGACTGGGCCCCAAAGTTTTGATAGCTGGACGAGGTACAAAGGTAATGAACTCACAAGTTACAAAGGTAATGAACTCACAAGTTACAAAGGTAATGAACTCACAAGTTACAAAGGTAATGAACTCACAAGTTGCAAAGGTAATGAACTTACAAGTTACAAAGGTAATGAACTCACAAGTTACAAAGGTAATGAACTCACAAGTTACAAAGGTAATGAACAATTCACTAGTCTACACCCGGTCACAACTGTAATGAGTTCTTGGTGCATATATTAATTGTTGAGTCTCACACACACACAGGATGTTCCAGAGAGGGGGACACAGAAACAAGGGGTCACAATTGGAAGCTGAAGACTCAGATGAGTCAAAGGGATGTTAGGAAGTATTTCTTCAGTCATAGAGTTGTCAGGAAGTGGAATAGCCTAGAAAGCGACGTAGTGGAGGCAGGAACCATACATAGTTTTAAGACGAGGTTTGGTAAAGCTCATGGAGCAGGGAGAGAAAGGACCTAGTAGCAATCAGTGAAGAGGCGGGGCCAGGAGCTATGAATCGACCCCTGCAACCACAAATAGGTGAGTACAAATAGGTGAGTACACACACACACATTTCCCTTACCTTTCTTCGTAGGGCAATCCCCTTAGCTCCGGAACTAACCTTGTTGCATACCTTTGCACTTTCTCTAATTTCTTGACGTGCTTGACCAGGTGTGGGTTCCAAACTGGTGCTTCATACTCCAATATGGGCCTGACGTACACAGTGTACAGTGTCTTGAACGATTCCTTTCTAAGGTATCGGAATACTATTCTCAAGTTTGACAGGAGCCCATATGCTGCACCAGTTATCTGGTTGTGTGCTGCAGGAGACGTGCTCGGTGTTATACTCACCCCAAGATCCTTTTCCTTGAGTGAGGTTTGCAGTCTTTCGCCGCCTAGCCCATACTTTGTCTGCAGACTTCTTGACTTCCCCGATCTTCATGACTTTGCATTTGGCGGGGTTAAATTCGAGGAGCCAGTTGCTGGATCAGGCTTGCAGCCTGTCCAGATCTTTTTGTAGTCCTGTCTGACCCTCGTTCGATTTAATTATCCTCATTAACTTCACACCATCTGCAAACAGGGACGCTTTTGAGTCTATCCCTTCCATCATGTCATTCACATATATTAAAAATAGCACTGGTCCAAGGACTGACCCCTGTGGAACCCAGCTCGTCAGAGGCTCCCACTCTGACAACTCGTCACGTACCATGACTCGTTGTTGCCTCCCTGTCAGATATTCTTTGATCCATTGCAGTGACCTTCCTGTTGTGCGTGCCAGATCCTCTACCTTTTGCAATAATCTATTGTGAGGAACTGTGTCGAAGGTTTTTTTGTGGTCCAAGAGAATGCAATCTACCCACCCCTCCCTCTCGTGTCTTACTTCTGTTACCTTGTCATAAAACTCCAGTAGGTTTGTGACACAGGATTTGCCTTCCCTGAATTTGTGTTGGTTGCCGTTTATTATACGCTTGTTCTGTTCTAGTTGCTCCACCACTCTCCTCCTGATAATTTTCTCCATGACTTTGCATACTTCAGTGACACTGATCTGTATTTTAGTGCCTCGTGTCTGTCTCCTTTCTTAAAAATTCGGGACTACATTTGTTGTCTTCCATTCTTCAGGTAGTTGCCCAGTTTCAATGGATGTGTTGAAAATTGTTATTAGTGGCACACACAGCGTCTCTGCTCCCTCTCTAAGGACCCATGGAGAGATGTTGTCTGGTCCTACCACCTTTGAGGTATGAAGTTCACTTAGCAGCTTCTTCCCCTCCTCCTCGGTTGTGTGTATTTCATCCAGCACTTGTTGGTATATTACTTGTTGGTGTACCCCCTCATTCTGACTTCCTGGAGTCCTTTCTGTCTCCACTACAAATACTTCCTTAAATCTTATGTTGAGCTCCTCACATACTTCTTGGTCGTTTCTTGTGAGCTCCCCAACTTTCTTCCTCAGCCTGATTACCTGGTCCTTGACTGTTGTCTTCCTCCTGATGTGGCTATACAACAGCTTCGGGTCAGACTTGACTTTCGATGCTGTTCCTTATGTATGCATACTAATTTGTGGCTCTTTGACTAATCTCTTTATATTCTTTATATTCTGTACTTTTTACATTCTCTAGGGCACCAGCCCTAGGACTGACTCTTATAGAACCCCACTCGACGTGTGCACCCTTTCCGACACCTCGCCAGGGACCATCACTCATTGTTTCCTTCCTGTCAGGTATTCCCTGATTAATGATATGGTTTTCCTGTTATCCCTGCAAGCTCCTCTAGCTTTTGTATCAGTCTCTTGTGCAGTACTGTGTTATACGTCGTCTTACAGTCGAAGAAAATGCATCACTCTCTCTCTCTGTTGTCATCTTTTACCTTGTTGTAGAACTTCAGTAGGTTTATGACACAAGATTTTAAATCCCTGAAGTCTTGTTGGTTGTCATGTAGGAGCCCATTCTTTTCTAGGTGCTCCACTACTCTTCAGCTGTTAATCTTCTCCGTGACTTTATATACTACATATTTCACTGACACTTATCTGTAGTTTAACGCTGCCTGTTTGTCTCCTTTCTTAAAAATTGGGACTACATTTGCTGTGTTCCACACCTCTGGTAGTTTCTCTGTTTCGACAGAAACAGAATTACAATAGCCATCTTACACATCTTCGGCACTACAGAGATGTGTAAGATTCATGCCACTGTCTCCTATCAACAGTGGCATGAATATGTTGACTGATATTGTTTTGAACTAAGAGGCAGTACGTACAGTGAATGAGGAATTTGGGGTGTCCCAGTTGTCAGAAGAGGAGTCTGATTCATCAGTCAATGTCACCTACTCTATCAGCATTGAAATGGGCCAACTATCCTGTACTCAGAAAACCACTCAGGGCTACAGCTCCCTCCCCCATCCTTTGATGAGTCGAGTAGGTAGCGCATTCACACACCTTAAAGCTTAAATTATAATAATTATAATGTGGCCCGGTGGTCTGGTGGCTAGAGCTCTCGCTTCACACACGGAGGGCCCGGGTTCGATTCCCGGCGGGTGGAAACATTTCGACGTGTTAACTTACACCTGTTGTCATGTTCACCTAGCAGCAAATAGGTACCTGGGTTGTTAGTCGACTGGTGTGGGTGGCATCCTGGGGGACAAGATTGAGGACCCCAATGGAAATAAGACAGACAGTCCTCGATGACGCACTGACTTTCTTGGGTTATCCTGTGTGGCTAACCCTCCGGGGTTAAAAATTCGAAGAAATCTTATCTTATCTTATAATAATTCCGACATGAAGCACTTTCTTGATAGTGCCTAGTATTGTCTATAGGTCCTGTTGCAACTATCAAGAAAGTGCTTCAGGTCGGAATTATTATTATAATTTAATGTTTTATAAATGTAGAATGCACAGTAGTAAGAGTGAATGTTTTATATAGGAACAGATTTAGGTCTTTTAAGAGTTGGGGAAGGGGGGGGTTGTCTAACTGTGGACTGTGTGATCATTTGCACTGCGGCTTTCTGAGTTATTATTGGCTTAAGATGATTTGCTGTTGTGGATCCTCAAGCACAAACAGCGTATGTGAGGTGGGGGTAGAACACTGCATAGTATAACGTAAGTAGTGCTGAAAACAATATGAAGTTCAATGATGAGAAATTTCCATTACTCAGATACGGAAAACGTGAAGAAATTAAAGTCTCATCGGAGTACAAAACTAATTCCAACCACACAATAGAGCGAAAAACTAATGTCAAAGACCTGGGAGTGATCATGTCAGAGGATCTCACCTTCAATTACCATAACACCGTAGCAATTGCATCTGCTAGAAAAATGACAGGATGGATAATGAGAACCTTCAAAACCAGGGATGCCAAGCCCATGTTGACACTTTACAGATCGCTTGTTCTATCTAGGCTAGAATATTGCTACACACTAACTGCACCTTTCAAGGCGGGTGAAATTGCTGACCTTGAAAATGTGCAGAGAACCTTCAAGGCACGCATAACTGCGATAAACCACCTCAATTACTGGGAACACTTGAAGTTCCTAAACCTGTACTCCCTAGAACGCAGGCGGGAGAGATACATTATTATATACACATGGAAAATTCTTGAGGGATTAGTACCAAACTTGCACACAAAAATCACTCCCTACGAAAGCAAAAGACTCGGCAGGCGATGTAACATCCCCCCAATGAAGAGCAGGGGTGCCACTAGCACGTTGAGGGACAACACAATAAGTGTCAGGGGCCCAAGACTGTTCAACTGCCTCCCAGCATACATCAGGGGGATTACCAACAAACCCCTGGCTGTTTTCAAGCAGGCACTGGACAGGCACCTAAAGTCGGTACCTGACCAGCCGGGCTGTGGTTCGTACGTTGGAATGCGTGCGGCCAGCAGTAACAGCCTGGTTGATCAGGCTCTGGTCCAACATGAGGCCTGGTCACAGACCGGGCCGCAGGGGCGTTGACCCCTGGAATTCTCTCCAGGTAAACTCCAGGATTGTGGTACGTAATAACGTATCTAAGAGAGGATGCCAACTATTTTGAACACTTTTTTTTTTTTTTATATGTTGGATATGGATGTTGAATTTCAAGTTACTGTCAAGGTGCAGACCCAGAAATTTTCCCTAATTACGCTTATCAATAAGAGTATTGTTAATTATAATGTTTAGTTGGACATTACTTGCTCAGCTCCCAGACATAATGTAGAAGGTTTTGTCAATATTAAGTGTAAGTTTATCGGTATTCATCCAGGTTGATATTAGTAAGAGTTCTTCATTAATAATAATGTTGAGTGATGCAAGATTTGGGTGGGAGATGATAAAAGTTGTGTCGTCAGCAAAGAGATTAGATCTAAATTGTTGCGATATATTTGGAAAGTCGTTTATGTATAAGAGGAAAGGTAGAGGGCCAAGGACGCTTCCCCGTGAAACGCCATGTCCAGAGGTCTTGATGACGAGGTTGTTTCTTTATTAGAGATGTATTGCTGTATGTAAGTATGGTAAGACTTTATACATGCAAGTGATACCGGAATGCAAGGTTTGCAACAAGGTTAGTTCCGGAGCTAAGGGAAATGTCCTACGAAGAAAGGTTTATTGAAATCGGTCTGACGACACTGGAGGACAGGAGGGTTAGGGGAGACATGATAACGACATACAAAATACTGCGTGGAATAGACAAGGTAGATAGAGACAGGATGTTTCAGAGAGAGGACACAGAAACAAGGGGTCACAATTGGAAGTTGAAGACTCAGATGAGTCAAAGGGATGTTAGGAAGTATTTCTTCAGCCATAGAGTTGTTAGGAAGTGGAATAGTCTAGCAAATGATGTAGTGGAGGCAGGAACCATACATAGCTTTAAGACGAGGTATGATAAAGCTCAGGAAGCAGGGAGAGAGGGGACCCAGTAGCGATCAGTGAAGAGGCGGGATGAGTACAATAAGGTGAGTACCTGTTGTCCCTGTTCACCCATCAGTTAAATGGGTACCTGGGTGTTAGTCGACTGGTGTTTACCTGGAGTTTACTTGGAGAGAGTTCCAGGGGTCAACGCCCCCGCGGCCCGGTCTGTGACCAGGCCTCATGGTGGATCAAGGCCTGATCAACCAGGCTGTTACTGCTGGCCGCACGCAGTTCAACGTACGAACCACAGCCTGGCTGGTCAGGTACCGACTTTAGGTGCCTGTCCAGTGCCTGCTTGAAGACAGCCAGGGGTCTATTGGTAATCCCCCTTATGTACGCTGGGAGGCAGTTGAACAGTCTTGGGCCCCTGACACTTATTGTATTGTCTCTCAACGTGCTAGTGGCACCCCTGCTTTTCATTGAAAGGATGTTACATCGCCTGCCGAGTCGTGTGCAAGTTTGGTACTAATCCCTCTAGGATTTTCCAAGTGTATATAATAATGTATCTCTCCCGCCTGCGTTCTAGGGAGTACAGGTTTAGGAACTTCAAGCGTGTGGTGTGGGTCACATCCTGGGACAAAATTGATCTAATTTGCCCGAAATGCTCTGGTTGTCTTCAAGCAGGCGCTGGACAGGCACCTAAAGTCAGTACCTGACCAGCCAGGCTGTGGTTTGCACGTCGGGTTGCGTGTGGCCAATAGTAACAGCCTGGTTGATCAGGCCCTGATGCACCAGTAGGCCTGGTCACACACCGGGCGTTGACCCACGAAACCCTCACCAGGTATACTCCAGGTATAACAAGAAACTTTCTATATACTAGTAGTATGCCACTGATGTCAGCTAGACCTGTATACCTTGTACTTGTAGGAATAAATATATTATTATTATTATTATTATTATTATTATTATTATTATTATTATTATTATTATTATTATTATTATTATTATTATTATTATTAATTATTATTATTATTATTATTATTATTATTATTATAAGCATTAGGATTAGTCTGCCCGAAATGTATAGCATAATAATAAAAATAATACTTTATTGAGACATGGTACAATGATACATGGTTGGGTAGACAAGATACATAGTTATTGATGAGATGTACATGCCAAAAGCCCCTAATATGCTGTGCATTGCGGGCATTCTAGTAAGTAAGTAAGGTTATCCAGGCACAGAGGTGTAGATTACGTAGGTTAACCCCAAAAAGTTCACTTGTGCTAATTAATATTTATTACACGTAAGCCAGGTCTTGCACTACACAACAAATACAAATACAAATTTTATTTCCTTGCAAGTTTACATTGAGATTATATAATTACAATAATGAGTTGCAGTGCAAAGAGCCACTATCATGCCATGGCATTATGGACAGACTAAATTTAATGGCTTACAGACTACTTAATATTAGAGAAATTGATCATAGTTTGTTTAAGTTGTACATCTGTTTTTATTTATAGCAGACAGTAAGTTTACTCTAATTACAATCTGGGGATA
Organism: Cherax destructor; assembly: GCA_009830355.1. Classification (NCBI taxonomy): domain Eukaryota; kingdom Metazoa; phylum Arthropoda; class Malacostraca; order Decapoda; family Parastacidae; genus Cherax; species Cherax destructor. The sequence continues at coordinate 16,451 of WNWK01011076.1, read as the reverse complement.
TTACATTGGGACAAGTTGAAAGTATTTTGTAGGTTGTTTATATCAATAGTAAATATTTAAATTATATTATGGGAATATAACATTGTGCGTTGTTGAAAATAGTTTACAGTATGAGAATGCTACAGTTGGGTGTAAGGCAGTATTGTTTTGGGCAGGTATTTATACTACCATGTTTACCTGGAGTTTACCTGGAGAGAGTTCCAGGGGTCAACGCCCCTCCGGCCTGGTCTGTAACCAGGCCTCATGTTGGATCAAAGCCTGATCAACCAGGCTGTTACTGCTGGCCGCACACAGTCCAACGTACGAACCACAGCCCGGCTGGTCAGGCACCAACTTTAGGTGCCTGTCCAGTGCCTGCTTGAAGACAGCCAGGGGTCTATTGGCAATCCCTCTTATATATGCTGGGAGGCAGTTGAATAGTCTTGGGCCCCTGATACTTACTGTGTTGTCCCTCAACGTGCTAGTGGCACCCCTGCTTTTCATTGGGGGTGTTACATCGTCTGCCAAGTCTTTTGCTTTCGTATGGAGTGACACTCGTGTGCAAGTTTGGTACTAATCCCTCTAGGATTTCCCAAGTGTATATAATAATGTATCTCTCCCGCCTGCGTTCCAGGAGTACAAGTTTAGGAACTTCAAGCGTTCCCAGTAATTGAGGTAGTTTATTGTAGTTATGCGTCGTGAAGGTTCTCTGTACATTTTCTAGTTCAGCAATTTCACCTGCCTTAAGGAATTTATAGGCTCATAAAAAGAGGTGAAGGTCATCTTATAAATCAGTATACTGACATTAAGAGGGACGTTAAAAAGGGAATAAGAAAAGCTAAACGGGACTATGAAATTAAAGTTGCTAGGGATTCAAAAACTAACCCAAAAGTTTTTTCCAGGTTTATAGAACAAAAGTTAGGATAAGATAGGTCCCTTAAAATAACTCTGGGCATCTTACTGACAAGAAGAATGATATGTGCTCTATTTTTAATAATTATTTTCTCTCGGTTTTCACACAGGAAGACATTAATAATATCCCAGTAATTAATTTTTACAGAGGCCCAGAAGAAGATAAATTATGTAATGTAACAGTCACTAGCAAAATGTTTATGAAACAACTAGACCGACTGAAACAAAATAAATCGCGGGTCTGATGAGCTTTTGCAAGGGTTCTTAAGGAATGCAAAATGGAATTCAGTGAACCAATATCTAACATTTTTAATTTATCTCTTCAAACAGGTGTAGTGTCTGATATGTGGAAGATGGCTAATGTAATTCCTATTTTTAAAGCAGGGGACAAGTCACTACCGTCAAATTACCGCCCAATAAGCCTGACCTCAATTGTAGGCAAATTACTAGAGTCAATTATAGCTGATATTATTAGAAGCCATCTAGATAACCATAATTTGATTAATGATACTCAGCATGGATTCACGAGGGGCCGTTCCTGCCTATCTAATTTATTAACCTTCTTCAGTAAAGCTTTTGAGGCTGTTGATCATGATAAAGAATTCGATATTGTTTATTTAGACTTTAGTAAGGCTTTTGATAGAGTACCGCACCAGAGACTGTTAAAGAAAGTGGCAGCTCATGGCATTGGGGGAAAAGTGCTGTCATGGACAGAGTCATGGCTCACCAATAGCAAGCAGAGAGTGTGCATATATGGGGTTAAATCCGAATGGGGACTTGTAACAAGTGGTGTTCCACAGGGATCAGTCTTAGGCCCATTGTTATTTATAATATATATCAATGACCTTAACGAGGGAATTACTAGTGATATGAGCAAATTCGCCGACGACACAAAGATAGGTAGGATAAATGATTCAAACATAGATGTCATAGAACATAAGAACATAAGAAAGGAGGAACACTGCAGCAGGCCTGTTGGCCCATACTAGGCAAGTCCTTCACATTCCATCCCACTAACAAGATATTTGTTCAACCCAATCTTAAATGCTATCCAAGAAATAAGCTTTGATAATTCTATTTACTCATGTGCAATTCCCACTCAAATACAACCCCTCTCACTCATGAATTTATCCAACCTAAATTTGAAACTAACAAAGGTCCTAGCTTCAATAACCCTACTAGGCAGACTGTTCCACTCATCAACTACCCTATTTCCAAACCAATAGTTTCCTATATCCTTTCTAAATCTAAACTTATCTAACTTGAATCCATTATTGCGGGTTCTCTCTTGGAGAGATATCCTCAAGACCTTATATATATCCCCTTTGTTAATACCCATTTTCCACTTGTATACCTCGATCATGTCTCCCCTCATTCTACGTCTTACAAGTGAATGTAATTTAAGGCTCTTCAATCTTTCTTCGTAAGTAAGATTTCTAATGCTATGTATTAATTTAGTCATTCTATGCTGAATGTTTTCTAACGAATTTATGTCAATTCTGTAATATGGAGACCAGAACTGAACTGCGTAATCAAGGTGAGGCCTTACTAACGATGTAAAAAGCTGTAATATAACCTCTGAACTTCTGTTTCTTACACTTCTTCATATAAATCCCAGTAATCTATTTGCCTTATTACGTACGCTTAGGCATTGCTGTCTTGGTTTAAGGTTGCTGCTTACTATCACCCCCAAGTCCTTCTCGCAATCTGTATGGCTAAGTTCTACGTTATTTAACTTATAAGTGCTTGGGTTATGGACACTCCCAAGCTTCAGAACCTTGCATTTATCTACATTGAACTGCATCTGCCACTTTTCTGACCATGAATTAAGTTTGTCTAAATCTTCCTGAAGTTCTATGACATCTATGTTTGAATCAATTATCATACCTATTTTCGTGTCGTCGGCGAATTTGCTCATATCACTAGTAATTCCCTCGTCAAGGTCATTGATATATATTATAAATAACAACGGAACACCACTTGTTACAAGTCCCCATTCGGATTTAACCCCATTTATGCACACTCTCTGCTTCCTATTGGTGAGCCATGACTTGATCCATGAGAGCACTTTTCCACCAATGCCATGAGCTGCCTCTTTCTTTAACAGTCTCTGGTGCGGTACTCTATCAAAATCTTTACTAAAGTCTAAATAAACAATATCGAATACTTTCCCGTGATCAACAGCCTCAAAAGCTTTACTGAAGAAGGTTTATAAATTAGATAGGCAGGAATGGCCCCTCGTGAATCCATGCTGAGTATCATTAATCAAATTATGGTTATCTAGATGGCTTCTAATAATATCAGCTATAATTGACTCTAGTAATTTGCCTACAATTGACGTCAGGCTTATTGGGCGGTAATTTGACAGTAGTGACTTGTCCCCTGCTTTAAAAATAGGAATTACATTAGCCATCTTCCACATATCAGACACTACACCTGTTTGAAGAGATAAATTAAAAATGTTAGATAATGGTTCACAGAGTTCCATTTTGCATTCCTTAAGAACCCTTGCAAAAAGCTCATCAGGACCCGGCGATTTATTTTGTTTCAGTCGGTCTAGTTGTTTCATAACCATTTCGCTAGTGACTGTGATATTACATAATTTATCTTCTTCTGGGCCTCTGTAAAAATTAATTACTGGGATATTATTAATGTCTTCCTGTGTGAAAACCGAGAGAAAATAATTATTAAAAATAGAGCACATATCATTCTCCTTGTCAGTAAAATGCCCAGAGTTATTTTTAAGGGGACCTATCTTATCCCTAACTTTTGTTCTATAAACCTGGAAAAAACTTTTTGGGTTAGTTTTTGAATCCCTAGCAACTTTAATTTCATAGTCCCGTTTAGCTTTTCTTATCCCCTTTTTTAACGTCCCTCTTAATGTCAGTACATATACTGATTTATAAGATGACCCTCACCTCCTTTTATGCACCTATAAATTCCTTTCTTCTGCAATAAAATATACTTGAGCCTATTATTCATCCATTTTGGGTCATTTCTACTTGATCTAATTTCTTTATACGGGATAAATGTTCTTTGGGCAGCCTGTATAGTGTTAAGAAAACTGTCATATTGATACCTCTCTTCGTTACCCCAGTCCACAGTTGATAAGTGTTCTCTAAGTGCATTATAATCTGCTAAGCGAAAATCTGGGACCGTTACTGAATTATCCCTACTATCATACATCCATTCAATGCTAAAGGTAATTGACTTGTGGTCGCTTGAGCCGAGTTCCTCTGTAATTTCTAAATTATTAACAAGGGTTTCCTTGCTTGCCAGAAACCAAGTCAAGTAGGTTATTTCCCCTTGTAGGATCTGTTACAAACTGCTTCAAAAAGCAATCCTGAACTACTTCTAAAAAGTCGTTAGATTCTAAATTCCCTGTCAAGAAATTCCAATCAATCTGACTAAAGTTAAAGTCCCCTAGAATTACTACGTTATCGTGCCTTGTGGCCTTAACAATTTCCTCCCAAAGTAGTCTCCCTTGTTCCCTATCTAAGTTTGGAGGACAGTAAATCACGCCTAAAATCAATTTTTCACACCAGTCTGAAAATTCTATCCAGACAGACTCTGTATGTGTTAATTCAGACTTTATACCCATTTTTATGCAACAATTTAAATGATCACGGACATAGTGTTACCCCACCCCCATTCCCGATACTTCTGTCTACTTGGAACAATTTAAAACCCTGAATGTGACATTCGGCAGACAAGTCCCGATTTTTCATATTAAACCATGTCTCAGTTATTGCAAAAAACATCAATATTACCCGTACTTGCAACTAATCTCAACTCATCCATCTTATTCCTAGCACTAGGACTATTGGTGTAATATATATTTAAAGACCCTCCTTTCTCTTTACCCTTCCTGCTCATTTCTGTTTTTCCACTATACCTATTACTGTCCTTGTCATCTAGTGTCACTAGCTTTCCACTATCCACCTTATTCTGTCTATTACTAGTTCTCCTAGATCTTATAATATTACTACACTACGACTTCACTGTTTTCCCCCCAAAACCCATACCACTAACTATTTCTAGTTTAAAGCCCTAACAGCTCCCTCCACTGCAGTTGCCAGTGCCCCCACCACAGACCTGGATAAGTGAACCCCATCCCTGGCATACATGTCATTTCTGCCATAGAAGAGGTCCCAGTTGTCAATGAATGTTACTGAATTTTCCTTACAGTATTTGTCCAGCCAGCAATTGACACCAATTGCCCTGGTCAGCCATTCATTTTTAACTCCTCTCCTTGGCAAAATACCACATATGACAGGGTTCCCACCCTTCTTCCTAATTATGCCTATTGCTGACCTAAACTTGCTAGTCAGGTCCTCACTCCTACATCTGCCAACATCGTTGCCTCCAGCACTGAGACAGATAATAGGATTGCTCCCATTACCTCTCATGATGTCGTCCATCCCAGCCCCAGGAAAGCAAACCCTCTGTCTCCTACGCCTATCATTCAAACAGAAAGCCCTATCCATGTACCTAACCTAGCTGTCCCCATCAACAACAATGTTTTTACCTTCCTAGGTGTCATTCGTCTTGACGCTCCCAGAAGTCGACTCACATTCATCGGGTAGCACGGAGAATGGGTTCGATGTTTCCACAACATTCTCCTGTGTCTTCGTTGTTTCTACCTCTCCACCCGTCCTCTTGATCCTTAACTTTGTCCCATGCGTTTTAGCCACTGTCCAGGTTCCTTTCTTGGCTTGAGGATTCTCAACAGGAGGATTACTACGAATCCTCTTGTTTTCCTCAGTCAGTCGCTGTATCTCAAGCTTAGCTACCCTCAGTTCTTCCTTCAGCTGCTGGTAGAGTAGCTCAAGAGAGGACATCTTCTTCAGATTCACAGAGAGCACACAAGACACGTCTTCACTGAGTTAAGTCAGGTGTGTGCTTCTTGCAGTTCTTGATGAACACTGAGTTCCATGAGTCTGGGCCAGGAGCGGAGTGCATGGGCATGTCATTTATCGCCTTTTCGAAGTCATGTGGCGTCAGGGTAATGTCAAATAGGCTTGCGTCTACCAGGTTCTGTGGCACTCTCATAAAAAATTCATTTAGGTCTTCAACTTTCAGTCTGGTTAGCGGCTCGCTAAAAACTGAGTCATATTGGGACTTTAGTAACTCACTCATTTCCTTGCTGTCATCTGTGTAGGACCCATCTCGTTTTAGTAGGGTCCCAATACTGGATGTTGTTCTCGTCTTTGTTTTGGCATAAGAAAAGAAATACTTTGGGTTTCTTTCAATTTCATTTATGGCTTTTAGTTCTTCCAGCGTTTCTTGAGTCCTGTAAGATTCCTTTAGTTTTAATTCGATGTTTGCTATTTTTCTGACCAGTGCCTCCCTACGTATTTCAGATATATTGGCCTCTTGTAGCCGCTCTGTTATTCTTTGTCTTCGCCTGTATAGGGAGCGCCTCTCTCTTTCTAGTTTACATCTTCTCTTCCTTTTCCTTAAGGGAATTTGCCTTGAGCAAACCTCAAGTGCCACAGAGTTAATTTGTTCTAGTTAATTTGTTCCAGTTTATATCATTTAGGACTTGGTTTACTTGGTCCCACCTTATGTTTTTGTTATTGAAGTTGAAATTGGAGAAGGCTCCCTTGCGACTCATCACATTTTGTCTATCTAGGGCTCCCCGCATGCATGTCTGGACCTCTATTATGTTGTGATCTGAGTATATCGTTTTTGATATGATGACATTTCGTATCAGATCATCATTGTTAGTGAAGATGAGGTCCACCGTATTCTCCAATCTTGTAGGCTCTATTATTTGCTGGTTTAAGGTGAATTTGGTGCAAAGATTTAAAAGCTCGTGTGTGTGCGATTTTTCATCTGAGCTGCCTCCTGGTGTTATCTCTGCTACCACATTGTTTGCAATATTCCAGACAGTGGTCAATTTTCAGAAGCTGTTCCTGGAATTGTTGGGACGTTGCATCCGGGGGCTTGTAGACAACCACGATGACCAGATTTTGATTCTCGACCTTTATTGCTTATACTTCAACTACATCATTTGAGACATTTAGTAGTTCTGAACATATAAGTGACTCTGTGATATACAGGCCAACCCCTACCCCCCATTTTGCCTGTTCACTCTGTCACACCTGTATAGGTTGTAGCCCGGGATCCATATTTCATTGTCCAAGTGATCCTTTATGTGGGTCTCTGTGAAAGCCGCAAACATTGCATTTGACTCTGTAAGCAGTCCACGGATGTAAGGTATTTTGTTGTTTGTTGCTGGCTTTAGACCCTGTATATTTGCAAAGATGAATGTCGTTGGATTGGTTGTATTACCTGGAGTCTACCTGGAGAGAATTCCAGGGGTCAACGCCCCCGCGGCCCGGTCCGTGACCAGGCCTCCTGTTGGACCAGAGCCTGATCAACCAGGCTGTTACTGCTGGCCGCACGCAGTCCAGCGTACGAACCACAGCCCGGCTGGTCAGGTACCGACTTTAGGTGCCTGTCCAGTGCCTGCTTGAAGAGAGCCAGGGTTTGTTGGTAATCCCTGATGTATGCTGGGTGGCAGTTGAACAATCTTGGGCCCTCACACTTATTGTGTTGTCCCTCAACGTGCTAGTGGCACCCTGCTCTTCATTGGGGGATGTTACATCGCCTGCCGAGTCTTTTGCTTTCGTAGGGAGTGATTTTTGTGTGCAAGTTTGGTACTAAGCCCTCGAGAATTTTCCATGTGTATATAATAATGTATCTCTCCCGCCTGCGTTCTAGAGAGTACAGGTTTAGGAACTTCAAGCGTTCCCAGTAGTTGAGGTGGTTTATTGCACTTATGCGTGTGGTGAAGGTTCTCTGCACATTTTCAAGGTCAGCAATTTCACCCGCCTTGAAAGGTGCCGTTAGTGTGCAGCAATATTCTAGCCTAGATAGAACAAGCGATCTGTAAAGTGTCAACATGGGCTTGGCATCCCTGGTTTTGAAGGTTCTCATTATCCATCCTGTCATTTTTCGAGCAGATGCAATTGCTACTTTGTTATGGTCCTTGAAGGTGAGATCCTCTGACATGATCACTCCCAGGTCTTTGACATTAGTTTTTCGCTCTATTGTGTGGTTGGAATTAGTTTTGTACTCCGAAGAGATTTTAATTTCTTCACGTTTTCCGTATCTGAGTAATTGAAATTTCTCATCATTGAACTTCATATTGTTTTCTGCAGCCCATTTAAAGATTTGGTTTATGTCTGCTTGGAGTCTTGCAGTGTCTTCAACGGTGGACACTGTCATACAGATTCGGGTGTCATCTGCAAAGGAAGACACAGCACTGTGGCTTATATCCCTGTCAATATCTGATATGAGGATGAGGAATAGGATGGGAGCAAGTACTGTGCCGTGTGGAACAGAGCTTTTCACTGTAGCCGCCTCAGACTTTACTCTGTTGACTACTACTCTTTGTGTTCTACATGTTAGGAAATTATAGATCCATCTACCAACTTTTCCTGTTATTCCTTTATCACGCATTTTGTGTGCTATTACACCATGGTCACACTTGTCAAAGGCTTTTGTCAAAGGCATCTGCATTCTGTTTATCTTCTAGAGCATCCAGGACCTTGTCGTAGTGGTCCAGTAGTTGGGACAGACAGGAGCGGCCTGCTCTAAACCCATGCTGTCCTGGGTTGTGCAATTGATGGGTATCAAGATGGGTGGCGATCTTGCTTCTTAGAACCCTTTCAAAGATTTTTATGATATGGGACGTTAGCGCAATTGGTCTGTAGTTCTTTGCTATTGCTTTACTGCCGCCTTTGTGGAGCAGGGCTATGTCTGTTGTTTTTAGTAGCTGCGGGACGATCCCAGTGTCCATGCTCCCTCTCCATAAGATGTTAAAAGCATGTGATAGGGGCTTCTTGCAGTTCTTGATGAACATGGAGTTCCATGAGTCTGGGCCTGGAGCAGAGTGCATGGGCATGTCATTTATTGCCTTTTCGAAGTCATTTGGCGTCGTGGTGATGTCAGAAAGGCATGCGTCAGTCAAATTCTGTGGTGGTAAGTAATGTATAAACTTTAGGCATCTAATTTTGATGTTTTAAGATTTAGGTAATTGGGAGATTTTTTGGTAAAGTTAAGTAATGAGTATTGAGTTTTTAATTTAGGGTGAGTATGTGATTTTTGAGAAATGTCTTAAATTGATGTTCAGACCGGGTTACTTTAGTGTTTACTGGTAATGAATTTCAAATTTTTGGGCCCTTTATGTGCAGAGAGTTTTACACAGGGTGATATGGACACGGGGTACATCAAACAGTGATCTATGTCTTGTGTTATGGTGGTGCGTCCTGTTAAGGTTGGTGACGAGAAGTTTGAGTGGAGGGTTTATGTTTGAGTGTAGTGTTCTATGTATGTAGTAGGCACAATAATAATTGTGGATGTTTGTTACGTTGAGTAGTTTTAGACTTTTGAATATTGGTGGAGTATGCTGTCTAGAAAATGACTTTTTTTTTTTTATTAACACATCGGCCGATTCCCACCAAGGCAGGGTGGCCCGAAAAAGAAAAACTTTCATCATCATTCACTCCATCACTGTCTTGCCAGAAGGGTGCTTTACACTACAGTTATAAAACTGCAACATTAACACCCTCCTTCAGAGTGCCGGCACTGTACTTCCCATCTCCAGAACTCAAGTCCGGCCTGCCGGTTTCCTGAATCCCTTCATAAATGTTACTTTGCTCACACTCCAACAGCACGTCAAGTATTAAAACCATATGCCTCCATTCACTCCTATCAAATACGCTCACACATGCTTGCTGGAAGTCCAAGCCCTCGCACACAAAACTTCCTTTACCCCTCCCTCCAACCTTTCCTAGGCGACCCCTACCCTGCCTTCCCTCCACTACAGATTTATACACTCGAAGTCACTCTGTCTCGTTCCATTCTCTCTACATGTCCAAACCATCTCAACAACCCTCCTCAGCTCTCTGGACAATCGTTTTGGTAATCCCGCACCTCCTCCTAATTTCCAAACTCCGAATTCTCTGCATTATATTCACACCACACATTGACCTCAGACATGACATCTCCACTGCCTCCAGCCTTCTCCTCGTTGCAACATTCATCACCCATGCTTCACACCCATATAAGAGCGTTGGTATAACTATACTCTCATACATTCCCTTTACTTCCATGGACAAGGTTCTTTGTCTCCACAGACCGAAGTGCTCCACTCACCCTTTTCCCTCATCAATTCTATGATTCACCTCATCCTTCATAGACCCATCCGCCGACATGTCCACTCCCAAATATCTGAATACATTCACCTCCTCCATACTCTCTCCCTCCAATCTGATATCCAATCTTTCGTCACCTATTCTTTTTGTTATCCTCATCACCTTACTCTTTCCTATATTCACTTTCAATTTTCTTCTTTACACACCCTACCAAATTCATCCACCAACCTCTGCAGCTTCTCTTCAGAATCTCCCAAAAGCACAGTGTCATCAGCAAAAGCAACTGTGACAACTCCCACTTTGTATTTGCTTTATCTTTTAGCCCAACACCTCTTGCCAAGACCCTCGCATTCACTTCTCTACAACCCCATCTATAAATATATTGAACAACCACGGTGACATCACACATCCTTGCCTAAGGCCCACTTTTACTGGGAAATAGTCCCCTTCCCTCCTACACACTCTAACCTGAGCCTCACTATCCTCATAAAAACTCTTCACTGCTTTCAGTAACCTTCCTCCTATTCCATACACCTGCAACATCTGCCACATTGCCCCCTATCTACCCTATCATACGCCTTTTCCAAATCCATAAATGCCACAAAAACATCTTTACCCTTATCCAAATACTGTTCACCTATATGTTTCACTGTAAACACTTGGTCTACACACCCCTACCTTTCCTAAAGCCCCTTGTTCATCTGCTATCCTGCTTTCTGTTTTACTCTTAATTCTTTCAATAATAACTCTACCATACACTTTACCAGGTACACTAACAGACTTATTCCCCTATAATTTTTGCACTCTCTTTGTCCCCTTTGCCTTTATACAAAGGAACAATACACGCTCTCTGCCAATCCCTAGGTACCTTACCCTCTTCCATACATTTATTAAATAATAGCACCAACCACTCCAAAATTATATCCCCACCTGCTTTTAACATTTCTATCTTTATCCCATCAATCCCAGCTGCCTTACCCCTTTCATTCTACCCACTGCCTCACGAACTTCCCTACACCCACAACTGGCTCTTCCACACTCCTACAAGATGTTATTCCTCCTTGCCCTACACACGAAATCACAGCTTCCCTGTCTTCATCAACATTTAACAAATCCTCAAAATATTCTCTCCATCTTCCCGATACCTCTAACTTCCATTTAATAACTCTCCTCTCCTATTTTTAACTGTCAAATCCATTTGTTCTCTAGGCTTCCTCAACTTATTAATCTCATTCCAAAACTTTTTCTTATTTTCAACAAAATTTGCTGATAACATCTCACCCACTCTCTCATCTGCTCTCTTTTACATTGCTTCACCACTCTTTAACCTCTCTTTTCTCTCCATATACTCTTCCCTCCTTGCATCACTTCTACTTTGTAAAACCTCTCATATGCTAACTTTTCTCCCTTACTACTCTCTTTACATCATCATTCCACCAATCGCTCCTCTTCCCTCCCGCACCCACTCGCCTGTAACCACAAACTTCTGCTGAACACTCTAACACTACATTTTTAAATCTACCCCATACATTTTCGACCCCATTGCCTACACTCTCACTAGCCCATCTATCCTCCAATAGTTGTTTATATCTTACCCTAACTGCCTCCTCTTTTAGTTTATAAACCTTCACCTCTCTTTACTTACTGATTCTATTTTCCTTGTATCCCATCTACCTTTACTCCCACTGTAGCTATAACTAAAAAGTGATCTGATATATCTGTAGCCCCTCTATAAACATGTACATCCTGAAGTCTACTCAACAGTCTTTTATCTACCAATACATAGTCCAACAAACTACTGTCATTACGCCCTACATCATATCTTGTATACTTATTTATCCTCTTTTTCTTAAAATATGTATTACCTATAACTAAACCCCTTTCTATACAAAGTTCAATCAAAGGGCTCCCATTATCATTTACACCTGGCACCCCAAACTTACCTACTACACCCTCTCTGCATGTTTCTCCCACTTTAGCATTTAGGTCCCCTACCACAATTACTCTCTCATTTGGTTCAAAAGTTCCTATACATTCGCTTAACATTTCCCAAAATCTCTCTCTCCTCTACACTCTCTCTTCTCCAGGTGCATACACGCTTATTATGACCCACTTTTCGCATCCGACCCTTATTTTAATCCACATAATCCTTGAATTTACACATTTATATTCCCTCTTTTCCTTCCATAACTGATCCTTCAACATTATTGCTACCCCTTCCTTAGCTCTAACTCTCTCAGATACTCCTGACTTAATCCCATTTATTTCTCCCCACTGAAACTCGCCTACCCCTTCAGCTTTGTTTCGCTTAGGCCAGGACATCCAACTTCTTTTCATTCATAACATCGGCAATCATCTCTTTCTTATCATCCGCACTACATCCACGCACATTCAGACAACCCAATTTTATAAAGTTTTTCTTCTTCTTGTTTTTAGTGGATTTGTACAGGAGAAGGGGTTACTAGCCCATTGCTCCCGGCATCTTAGTCGCCTCATACGACACGCATGGCTTACGGAGGAAAGATTCTTTCCACTTCCCCATGGACAATAGAGAAAATAAAAAGAACAAGAGCTATTAAGAAAAAGAAGAAAAACCTAGATGTGTGTATGTATATATATGCATGTGTATGCCAGTGTAGTGTGACCTAAAGTGTAAGTAGAAGTAGCTAGATATACCTGTTATCCAGCGTGTTTATGAGACAGAAAAAAGACACCAGCAATCCTACCATCATGTAAAACAGTTTCAGGTTTCTGTTTCACAGTCACCTGGCAGGACGGTAGTACCTCCCTGGGTGGTTGCTGTCTACCACCCAGGGTGGTGTAAGAGGTGTTCAGGCTGCCATAATTATATTTATAATTATTTTGAACTTCTCTGAAGAAGGAAATCAGTCATGGGGACTGGAAAAGGTGAATGGGGTGATAGCTCCCTGGAGAGTGAAAGCCCAACAGTGGCCATCATACCAGAAACGTAAGTGCCACTATCGCCGCAAGGTATGGCAACCCCACATATCCAAACAAACACAGTGGCGCACAGCTTTTATAGTGGCGCTATTAAGTGGTGATATCCATACTAACCCAGGACCTCAATCTATGGTACAGGTGCAAAACAGACAGATAAATCATGGTGATAATGACGGTCTAGTAGCTAGGAATGATAACCTTAACTCTATATGTAATGCACAGATAGAACCATTATTAATATCCCAGACACCACCAGACATTTGTATACACTGTACAAAGGTACGAAAGAAGAACAGTAAACATACCGTATGCGACATGTGTCAGGGGTGGGTGCATAATGGATGTGTGTTTGATTATGGTAATGGTGCCAGATTTCATTTTGTGTGTAACAAATGCACTTTGGCACAGTTACCCTTTAGCAATGATGACATTGATTTACCTATTTTTAATGCTAATGATCCCTTGCCATTTATTGATGATTATGATTGTTTTATGAAAACAGGGTTTCACTTTATTCATGTCAACGCAAGATCACTTCTTCCAAAATTGGCAGAGATTAGGATTCTAGCTAACAGAACTGGATGTCTACTGAGATATTAGATAATTGACCACAAGTCAATTACCTTTAGCATTGAATGGATGTATGATAGTAGGGATAATTCAGTAACGGTCCCAGATTTTCGCTTAGCAGATTATAATGGACTTAGAGAACACTTATCAACTGTAGACTGGGGTGACGAAGAGAGGTATCAGTATGACAGTTTTCTTAACACTATACAGGCTGCCCAAAGAACATTTATCCCGTATAAAGAAATTAGATCAAGTAGAAATGACCCAAAATAGATGAATAATAGGCTCAAATATCTTTTAGGGCAGAAGAAAGGAATTTATAGGCGCATTAAAAGAGGTGAGGGTCATCTTATAAATCAGTATACTGACATTAAGAGGGACGTTAAAAAGGGGATAAGAAAAGCTAAACGGGACTATGAAATTAAAGTTGCTAGGATTCAAAACTAACCCCAAAAAATTTCCAGGTTTATAGAACAAAAGTTAGGGATAAGATAGGTCCCTTAAAATAACTTTGGGCATCTTACTGACAATGAGAATGATATGTGCTCTATTTTTAATAATTATTTTCTCTCGGTTTTCACACAGGAAGACACTAATAGTATCCCAGAAATTAATTTTTACAGAGGCCCAGAAGAAGATAAATTATGTAATATCACAGTCACTAGCGAAATGGTTATGAAACAACTAGACCGATTGAAACAAAATAAATCGCCGGGTCCTGATGAGCTTTTTGCAAGGGTTCTTAAGGAATGCAAAATGGAACTCTGTGAACCATTATCTAACATTTTTAATTTATCTCTTCAAACAGGTGTAGTGTCTGATATGTGGAAGATGGCTAATGTAATTCCTATTTTTAAAGCAGGGGACAAGTCACTACCGTCAAATTACCTCCCAATAAGCCTTACCTCAATTGTAGGCAAATTACTAGAGTCAATTATAGCTGATATTATTAGAAGCCATCTAGATAACCATAAATTGATTAATGAGACTCAGCATGGATTCACGAGGGGCCGTTCCTGCCTATCTAATTTATTAACCTTCTTCAGTAAAGCTTTTGAGGCTGTTGATCATGATAAAGAATTCGATATTGTTTATTTAGACTTTAGTAAGGCTTTTGATAGAGTACCGCACCAGAGACTGTTAAAGAAAGTGGCAGCTCATGGCATTGGAAGAAAAGTGTTGTCATGGATCGAGTCATGGCTCAACAATAGGAAGCAGAGAGTGTGCATAAATGGGGTTAAATCCGAATGGGGACTTGTAACAAGTGGTTCCACAGGGATCAGTCTTAGGCCCGTTGTTATTTATAATATATATCAATGACCTTGACGAAGGAATTACTACTGATATGAGCAAATTCGCCGACGACACGAAGATAGGTAAGATAATTGATTCAAACATTGATGTCATAGAACTTCAGGAAGATTTAGACAAACTTAATTCGTGGTCAGAAAAGTGGCAGATGCAGTTCAATGTAGATAAATGCAAGGTTCTGAAGCTCGGAGTGTCCATAACCCAAGCACTTATAAGTTAAATAACGTAGAACTTAGCCATACAGATTCGAGAAGGACTTGGGGTGATGGTAAGCAGCAACCTTAAAACCAAGACAGCAATGCCTAAGCGTACGTAAAAAGGCAAATAGATTACTGAGATTTATATCAAGAAGTGTTAGCAACAGAAGTCCTGAGGTTATATTACAGCTTTATACATCATTAGTAAGGCCTCACCTAGATTACGCAGCTCCTGGTCTCCATATTACAGAATGGACATAAATTTGTTAGAAAACATTCAGCGTAGAATGACTAAATTAATACATAGCATTAGAAATCTTCCTTACGAAGAAAGATTGAAGACCCTTAAATTACATTCACTTGTAAGACGTAGAATGAGGGGAGACATGATTGAGGTATACAAGTGGAAAATGGGTATTAACAAAGGGGATATAAATAAGGTCTTGAGGATATCTCTCCAAGAGAGAACCCGCAATAATGGATTCAAGTTAGATAAGTTTAGATTTAGAAAGGATATAGGAAAGTATTGGTTTGGAAATAGGGTAGTTGATGAGTGGAACAGTCTGCCTAGTAGGGTTATTGAAGCAAGGACCTTGGGTAGTTTTAAATTTAGGTTGGACAAATTCATGAGTGAGAGAGATTGTATTTGAGTGGGAATTGCACATGAGTAAATAAAATGATCAAAGCTTATTTCTTGGGTAGCATTGAAAATTAGGTTGAACAAAAACAGAGATGAGCAGGGAGGGTAAAGAAAAAGGAGGGTCTTTAAATATATATTACACCAATAGTCGTAGTGCTAGGAATAAGATGGACGAGTTGAGATTAGTTGCAAGTACGGGTAATATTGATGTTTTTGAAATAACTGAGACATGGTTTAATATGAAAAATCGGGACTTGCCTGCTGAATGTCACATTCAGGGTTTTAAATTGTTCCAAGTAGACAGAAGTATCGGGAAGGGGGGTGGGGTGGCACTCTATGTCCGTGATCATTTAAATTGTTGCATAAAAACGGGTATAAAGTCTGAATTAACACATACAGAGTCTGTCTGGATAGAATTTTCAGAGGGTGTGAAAAATTGATTTTAGGCGTGATTTACCGTCCTCCAAACTTAGATAGGGAACAAAGGGAGACTACTTTGGTAGGAAATTGTTAAGGCCACAAGGCACGATAACGTAGTAATTCTAGGGGACTTTAACTTTAGTCAGATTGATTGGAATTTCTTGACAGGGAATTTAGAATCTAACGACTTTTTAGAAGTAGTTCAGGATTGCTTTTTGAAGCGAGTTTGTAACAGAACCTACAAGGGGAAATAACCTACTTGACTTGGTTCTGCCAAGCAAGGAAACCCTTGTT